>CABFOW010003890.1:0-42874 GCA_902141385.1 Timema californicum
CTTTGATCCTTTAGCTATCCAGTGGTATAATTTAATTTTGGATGTAGAGGATAGATTCGAAATTACAACGCCAAACTGTATCACCCGATTTTGTTATCATTAGGTTTTTTGGATTGCCCCCGTATGGTAGCAAATTTAAAGACGTATTCACGTCAAAAATGTCTACTTCCGACTAAAATTATCGACATTTTATTAGAGGTTGCACATCTTATGACTATTCAATTCTTCATTTATAAATTTAGACCAATTAAAATTGTAAATATGGACTATTGAGTCTAAAATGATAAGAGATAGATCATTGCTCTACAAACATTCCCCTTAAGAGGTTAAAGGGGAAAGAACATCAACTTTTTGAGAAACTTAATTATCTACTTACTCTGTGGCATTAGAGAATTATTATGTTAAAACTTAAGTAGTATCTCTTTACAACTGAAGCTCACGAGATTGTATTAATATATTTGCCAATATCTCAGTAACTATTGGTTTTATAAAGATATATTTCAAATAAAAGTTTTTAATTTTAATAATACTACAATTTTGCAATGACAAGTTATTTAGTATCTTATATAGTTGTGAAGATACGGAAATTTTTGCGTTTTGTAAAGTACTCTAAACATAATCTACATGGGAAAATGAAAATTTTCATTTTATTATAATCTTAATCAACACCTAGATACGAATTTTAATCAAAATTTCTAGAGTTGATTTTGAGAAAAATAGATTTTTTTCTCTTTTTGCCTTTTATTAAACTACTCTTAATTTTAGGGTTAAACAGACACACTGCATTGCAAAAACTACTTTTTAGAGTTCGGGGGTGCCATGATACGTTGACATCCATTGGTTTTTTTTATGGTTGCAATGCTTTACCTTTAGTGTACAAAAAGTTAATAAATATATATATTTGCATACGGCTTGAAAATTAATGCTTTTATAAAAATAGGTTTCAAATCAATTTTTTTTATTATAAATAGACCTACATACTGTATTTACAATGATAAGTAATTTCAATCACCCTCCTTGGTGGCTTAGTTAGCTAACGCACTAGTTTCATCTTGAGCTAGACTGCTGAGGGTTGAATCTCACTTGCGTGAACTGAGGTTGGATTTTCCTAAATGGTATTCCACTCTCCCTCCATGCAAATGTGGGTTTACTTCCTAAGTAACTAACAGAGGGTCATGAAAGGTTGAAATTAATCAAAATATTGAGTTTGAATTTTTTGACGATCACAATACTTTATTTACCTGTAAGGTAGCAAGAAAGTAAAAAAATATATTTTCCTTCCTCAATTTGTTATCGGTTATTATAGACCTTCCGCATAATTCCTGCAGTACACCTGCTGACCCCTCATGGCACACCACTGTGCCGTGGCGCACCGATTGAAAATCACTGCTTTATAGGTTTTGATGATCAGTGAGTCATTTTGTCATTCCCAAAATAAGCATTATTTAAATAATTTATCTCACAAATCGTTTTAAGCTAAAAACTTATAGTTTGGAGAGTTGGTTAAAATATCTCATCTTAACAACAAAAAATTAGGTTCCTATCATTCTTTGGAGCCAAGCTAGAGGGAGAGGGGCTAAAAATGGCCTGGGTTGTATCATGTAAAAGATGCCTGGTAGTGCTTGCGCCAAACTTCGCTGGTGCACTACTGTGCACCTCTATATAAAATATTTTTTACATCTCTGAGAAAAGTACTTGATTATAACTATCCTTAAACACATTTTTCTAGTTTGATTATTGGACTTTCTTAAATGACAAACATACCGACTGTATGCCAAATTTGAGTTCTCAATGTTAAACAGCTTGTAGGTCACAGGAAAAATGACTGGATAGACACAATTGAGCGATCCTATAAAGGTTCCATTAACCATTTTTTGGAACGGAGCCCTAAAATTTTATTTTCATAACAAGCACTTGGGGATCTTACATATAAAGTCCAAACGATCCTTTTAACATCCATACACAACCAATCATTTAAAGACATTATTTATTTATTTTAAAAATTGTTTGGTCTGCCTTTGGATCGGTTGGCAAAGAAAAAAAAAATCTCGTCAAGCTATTAACTTTTTTATAAAAGTTAAAGTAGATTTAGCTTTCCATTTCGGCCTAAATGTATTCCTTTATCTGCTGTATTTTATTTTTTTAAATCTAATCTCAAAGATTTATAAAAATTAGAGGCAAATCAAGTATCCAGTTGTTGGACACGATTTTTAAATTTCTCAGATATCACATCCCATTGCAGTATAGTTATTATTATTAGCACCGTGTCTCACTAACTGTTCGGGTTATACGCACTTACGCTAATGTGTAATGGTAGGGTGATTGTGAGATGAAATGGAGGACCTACAGTTTAATGTGGAATCCGAACCACGGTGGAGGCCTGGCATTCCTCACATTCACAAGATGTCTTGTCAGAGGTGAAGGAAGGGTTTGGTAATCAGATAAATCTGTGCCGGGACCGAGGATTGAACCCCGGCCGCCAGCATAGAAGTCTGACACCTTACCCCTAGACCGCCAGGTCACCGGCAGTATAATTGTATTAAAGATTTCAAGCGTGTGTTTGCTAGCGTCATCCTAGGTTAAAAGGAGGAGAGATAGTGTAAGGTATGCAGAACAATAGTGTGGTCCCGAGCATATCATCGGTCATCCTTTTATCCTATGATGACGCAAACAAACCCAAGCTCGTGTCTACTTTGGGTAGCCACAATCCAAATTTAACACTTTGTTTCACGACAAGACAATTTGTCCCAGTGTGTTGCAATGTGCTGCAAACGTCTCGACTGCCATAACATCCAATGAAGTGTCACACACTGCTTGCGACATTGTTACGAGGCAATGCTCCTTTCATTTATGTCTCATGACAAAACATGAAAGATATTTTGAACTGTGTATGTGTCAGGCCTCGAATACCATGTGGATTTTCGTCACTGTTATTATTTAAATTATTGTAATCGACACGGCCTAAATTTTGGCATGTTTGTTTAACATTTGTTGTTTTGTAGATTGTAAGTGACAAAATGAGTATTGCAAAGTTTCTTGATAAGTCGGTAAACAATTGAACAAAAGCGCTGACACCATAAATAGAGTGTAAGCATTACATACGTTAAATCAGGCCAGAAGGAAGAATAAATAGTATAGTTTCCAAGCTGGGCTGACAATTATCGAACCAAGGATTGGTCACGCTGGTCATTTTGGGAGCTACATGGGTTAGGAGGAGCTGCCATTCGAGTCCCAAGGTAATGGAGTTCATGTCCGCATCGGCCCACCTATAGGTCAATCATTCCATTTGTTAAGTATTCTTTGCAATACTTTGTTCTGCCACAAGCTTCTAAATAGTCTTTTAAATGCTTTTATATCTTTAAGTACTTGTTATCATCATCACATTTTGTATTAGCGCATAGTAGTACAGAAACAGTAAAACCCAAGCCGAACATCAATTACAAACCCACACAATCATATTTCCAGTCATAACCCTTATCCTTGGCCGCAAACCATCTTTACAACATAGACCCAAACAGAGTGTGTGTTGAGAGGGGGGGGAGGGGGGGGGAGGGGCAGCGATTTTGGTGAGAAAAGTGAGATTTTAGTGGTTTTTACATTTTTTGGATAGTAACATCAAAAAAAGTATTACTTCTGTGAGAACAAATTCGGAAGGGATCGACTTTAGAAAGAAACCAAGTCGGGTAACAATAGGTACAAGCTGGGTGAACAAGGACGCTGTACCAAGACTCAGAGGAGAGGAGGTCCAAACCATCTGCGGTGCATCATAAGTCACAGAGAGAAGCAGTGGAGAACAAAGGTAGGCATTTTTATACACAATTACGATGGCTTAGCTGAAGTTACGGGGTTGAAGGTTGACCTACAGACTTCTATTAACCAACTAGCAGGGTATCTGGATAGAGTTAAGGCAGAAAATGTTAAATCAGAAGCGGCTCATAAGAACAAGAGTGATAATGAGCCAATACCGACGTTTATGAATTACACATTGACGCTGACTATTTCATTACAGTTTCATAGTCAAATTTAGTAAGCCTCAAGTGCGGTGCTACACTAAGTACATGACGACACCTACCTAAACTCGAATGGGATGGGCCGTTCTCGCATAGGAAACTGGCCCATTCCATTCTGGCTTAGGTAGGTGTCGTCTTGTATTTAGTGTAGCACCACACTTGAGGCGTACTAAACTTAACTATGAAACTGGCCCTTAGTGTTTTTCGAGAATATAGGTCAAGCATAAATAATACCTGGATGGTCAGATGTAGAACTAAGGGCTGTAACTAAACTATGGTTAGGAGGAGAGGCATTAGAATATGCAATTTCAGATCCAAGCTGTTTAGAGACCGACAGTTTTGAGGGATTGAACAGGGCCTTAGTGGATAGATTCAGAAAGAAGTGGACAAGCCGAATTTTTAGGGAACAGCTGACCAAAATTAAACACTTGAAGGGAGAAAGTGTATAATGTTTTTGTGAATCGGACAAGAGAATTATCATCAATACATATGAATTAGGGGATGATCCAGTTCGGAACGAAGTAATTTAACTTGAGGCTGACTAGATAGCCCTAGATTCCTTTTTAAATGAACTTTTCATAGAAATAGGTAAATTTACAAGGTTGGCAAAATCTTATGACGTTTAGAGCAACACTAGAAATGGCCATAGACATGATGAGTCGATCACCGATCTCTAGAAAAGGAGGAAAGCAGTCGTGGAAGAATTTTCACCATAGATAAAGGGAAGCCTTGTTTCAAGTATAAATGGCAAGGTCATGTAATTAGGGATTGCAGATCCATTTAGGGGAGACATCAGTCATCTATAATGGAGATAAAGCAGTGCTTTAGATATGGTGAAATGGGGCATCTAGCGAGACAATGTTTTGGGGAAGCGTGCCATCACCCAAATGATAAAAGGGTCATAGTAACTACATTCCTCAACAAGAATCTTCCCCACAGTGTCAATAAAATAAAAGGAATACACCAGTGAATTAGTGTTAGCATGTATTTTTCATGGAGAAAATATCGATTTCTAGTAGTGTGGCACAAATTTCTATAATGTGGCAAAAAAGTGTGGAGTCCATGAAGATTTCAAAGCTGAGCTTGGAGATTTTGGGCTTATCAGGTCGCAAAATACAGAACTCTGGGGAAGTTGTGGTGTATTTAGAGATAGGTAAGGAAGCCTATAGGGTCACATTTCTGCTGGTGAAATGTTGTACTGATGCGAATTATGATGGCATGTTAGGCCTAGACTTCCTGACTAAAAACTCAATAAGGATAAAAGTAGCTATAAAGGTAGTCTGTGCTATGAAGGCTGTTCAAGGCCCAGTAATCTTAACTGTTGAGGGTCTGTGTCCAGGCACAAGGAAGGTCAATGGGCTTTTGAGAGATTGCCAGAGAAGCTCAGAGAGAAGCTTATGGGTAAAAGCTGTATTTATTAGTCGAGCCATGTTCACGGGTGACTTTTTAAATGATTAAGTGTGTGTGCTCGTTGACACAAGGTAACCCAGAGATACCTGATAGGTAGAGTAGCCTGGGGGGTATAGGGGTTGGAATACCCAAGAACCACCAAATGGCCGAGTTGCATTTGATTAGGGAAAGTGACATCAGAGAAGCTGACTGGGAGTCGACTTTGGAAGGAAACATGTGGAGAGCTAACCGAAGACTTGCAGTTTCAGGTAAAGCCACGAGAAACTACCTAAACAAATATGAGGGTAGGAAAAACATCAGTATATGTGTCAAGAAAACCGCTAGGGGAAGATATTATTCTCTGTGAGAAATAGGAACATTGTACCGCTAAACAAAAGAAAATTGGGGCAATTTTAGGAAAAAAACAAATCATTTTCCAGGGATGAAATAAAAAACCACTGACGACTAGTACAGCTTACAATGGACTTGCGAGGAAGAAATGCAATAGTTGTAACACCTCCAACTGAACTTTTAAGGAGGGTTCACATTTTGATCAGACTGAAGGAGCATATTGGACTTAACTACAAGGAGTAAACTTCAAGAATGATAAGAGGGTGTAGCCCACTACATACCATATCAGAGATTCAGTCTATTTGACTAAGACCACTTTAAGGAAGAACCAGGTTAGGAAATTCCTGACAAAATTCACAGGTCCTTATCAAATCCTAGAGTTCCTGAATAAGGCTACTGTAGGTATCCTTCCTTATCGTTCATTAGTGGATAATCTAGGGAGGCTGAAACCCTTTGTGTCTAGAAATCCTATCCCATTTCTGTTCACAGATCCAGAAGTTCGACCACAAGGTAGACTGAGAATGACAGCTATCAGCCAAGAGGTTAATAATAGAAAGAAGAGGTCAAGTCTTCAAACCTCAGACACAACACAGTTACCCAATGAGTGTGAACACACCCTAAGATGTCATCTCATCAATATGCGCTGAGACCACATAAGCTGTTATCAATGGAGGGGTGAGTGAGTGAGAAATTATCCTTCTCTCAGAGAGATAGAGAGAGAGACCGTTAAAGTCAGTGAAATCGGCCACGGGCAAGCTGTGCTCGTAGTCCTACAAGTGTTGAAGAATATAATACTCAGCGGAAAGCAGGTTGGACAGAGAAATAAAAATAAAAATTTGAATGTCATGATTGTTATTGTTGTATATAAAAAAAAACTTTAGTGTAATCTGTCATATTCTAGTTTTGTGTCATGGTGTTAGTGTTGTGTTTTTGTATGCATTAACTATGTTTCCTGGAGGATTAATTTTAGTATTTGTGTTCAGAGGGTCATTGGTTCGATTCCAATAAGAGCCAGTTATTATTCAAACCTCAGACACAAGAATAGCATTTGAATATATATTGGAAATAATACTATCAAAACATAGCTATAAAATAGTTTTGGATTTTAGCATAAAGCCTTTGCTAGACGAGCATAAACAGGGGATTCAATAAAAATTGTTCGGCAATTAGGAACAGGACTATTTTTCGGAGATAATGGAAATAATACTTGGTCAGTTAGTTTTTAGAATTCTCTATAGCTGCTAAGGAAGGTTTTACAGAAATTTAGCACAGTACTAAGTAGCTGCCTGACCAACTTAGTGCCAACCAAGACATATTGTAGAGAAAGATCTTTGTTTGATCTAGAGGGGAAGATCCTCAAAAGTTTGTTCGGAACTTTGGATTCAGAAGATTGTCCTTGTTAGAGGAAAGGTTAGATCAATTATGTATGTAACAAGACAGATTGGTAGAACATAAGAATTAAACAATATTTATGAAAGGGCTACAGGAAAAAGAGTGAACAATACCAGGTTTATTACCAGGTTAGCACAAAATTGTATTTAAAATTTTCAAAAGTTGTATGTACAATATAATGCTAGTATAAAATCTTTGTTGAGAGCAATGAACATCCTTATTTCTCATGTAGATATGAATGGTTTATTATTAAGAGTATCCGAAGTATTGACAAATGTTTGTTTGAATTGAGTAATTTCCGTTATGCTTTGGGAGACTAGTTTAAAGAATAAGCTAAGTAGAATGCTTATTTAACCAGAGTTGTTTTCATTGATAGGTGAAAACATTCAACCACCACTCTTAATGATACACCACATAAAAGCAATATATTTGCATGACTTTTACTAAATTAATTCTGTTAATGCCATTTTTATAGGAGATAGTTTGCAATTAATTGTTAATGTATCATTATTAAAGAAGGAAGGAACTTTTGAACAGTATATAAGTCATACCATTCCAGTAGCTTTGTATAAGACAGGAACATATGTAGAATTTTATTTGAATGAGGTATTCTTAATCAGTAAAGAGAAAAAATATTTAAGATTGCTTGATCAGAGTTATTTTTTAGAGTGTAAAGAACAGAATTGGTTTATTTGTCTGAATAATTTAATTTTGTTGGGTAGTAATGTTAAAAATTGTGTTTTCAATATATTTATGTCTAAAAATTATACTAGTTCATGTAAAAGGAAAGTAAGCATTTTAAAAAGTCCTGTTTTTAAAAGGATATTAGTAGGATGGTTATTTATATGTAGTACCAGAGGACACTGTGGTTACTTTTGTCTGTAAAGAAAGTAGCATGCTTCAAAAACTAAAACTCATACAAGAAATGTTATAATAACAAAGACTACAATAAGAAATAAATTGAATGTTAAAGGTTAAATAGACGATTATGATGTAAATGTGTAATCAGTTTAATAACAGATATTGAGCAATATACTAAAGTAAACAATGATATGGGATAGAAAGTGGACTAAAAATATTGTGTAAACATAGTTGGCATATTTAAATGAATTGCAAGTCAAATTAAAAGTATAAAAAGTATAAATAAATATAGTTAATAGGAAATACATATAAGTGTTGAATAATTAAAATACACTTAAAATTAGTTTAATAGAATTAGAAACTTTAAACTCGTTTAATTAAATGAAAGAATTAACATTGAATAAATACTAAAATTGCAAAATTGCAAAATGAACAGAGTTAAATTAAGTGAGGTGAATATAAGCAAACTAATTAAATTCAATTACGAATAACGTAAAAAAGAAAGCGAAAATAAGTGAGACATAATTAAAGTAAAGATTAACAAATAAATTAAGAACTATGCAGGAGGAAAAATAAAATAAAAATGTAAAAGCTAAAATTGAGGATTAAAGTAGGGGATAAGTTGCATAAACATTAAAGTAGTTAAGAGGGGGGTGGACTAATTAAAAAGTAAATATGAAGCAAAAGAAATAGCATGAGTTAAAATATCTAAATCTAAATTCATAAAAACATTAATAACATGGAATGAATATAAATAAGTAAAAATTATTATTACAGTCTTGTTGTAGGGATTGACTTCCCTTACTCCTTTGTTATTGAAATTTCTGTAACGATGATGTTGTTTTTCTACAGAAGTTCTATTTTACCGACATGTTTCGGTGCTAACAATTAGACGCACCATAATCATGGAGCTGAAATTAAAATTGAAAGACTTGCTATAAAATATATAAAGCAATGTTAATTAGAGAAGGGAGAAAATAAAAAATAAAAATATATGATGTAAATTGGGCTAAAATTGAAAAGAAAGGAAAAGAAAACTTACTCCGAAGGGTGGTGGGACACGATGAGAGCGAACTCCGGAATCGGACGGAATTCAGTGGAGAGTGGAGAGAATAAAAAGAAAGTGAGAAATCAGTACAGCCAACCTGATTAGAAAAATAGTTGAATAATGGAGTGTGGGATAATGTTTGAAAAAAGGGGTTGAAAGAGTAAAAAACCCGGAAAAAAGGATGGGATTGAGGAAGAGAGAGTGGTCTACATCTTCTCGGCTCTGGCTCGAACGGGCCATTTAGCTACGATGGAGGGTAGAGCAGGATGACGGGTTGGATATTTTATTATGCTTAGGTAACCGTTTTAATGTGTTAACTTAAATTTGGTTCGATGATTGGAGTTGTTCATTAAGAATGGGTTTTTTCTGAAGAGTAGCTGCATGAATGAAAAAAATCTCAGCGGTGTTTAATATGGGCCCTTTATGAGCGAAATAAAGGGGTTTGAGTTATTGTTCAATGGGTCTTGGTTGGTGGTTAGAGTATTTAAGATGTTCGGCAAACTTTGATTTGTTTCTATTGTATTTGAAATCAGAAATGTGTTCTTTGTAACGTGTTCTGAAGTTTCGACCAGTTTTTCCAATGTAAATGCTGTTGCATTCGCAAGTGAGTTGATAGATTCCGTTCTTCTTATAGATGTCACTTCTGTTGAGATTACTATTGTTGAGGTTTTTCTTGATATTATTATTGGTTGTAAAAGCAATATTAGGATTGTATTTTTTGATGATATTGGTAATGCGATGTGTTTCCGGACCGATGTAGTTGAATTTGAGCCATTTCTTCTTTTCAGTGGGGTTTACGTTATTATTGGTGAGGGTAGTGAAGAAGTTATTCGAATGGAGTTTCTTTTTTTGGTTTTGTAAAATCTTGTAGATAGTGGAATGGGAATATCCAATGTTGGTAGCAATTTGTTTGATGATGTTGAGTTCAATTTTATAGTTAGTTTTATTAAGAGGGATGTGAAGTAAGCGATGAATTAAACTGTTGAATGCGGCAAGTTTATGAGAGATGGGGTGGATTGAATTGTGAGGTATTATTGCATCCGTGTGAGTAGGTTTTCTGAAGATTTTGTAAATAAGTTTGTTATGACAGCTTTTTGTGATATTGAGGTCTAGATAATTAATACTGCTATTATTCTCTTTTTCGACAGTAAAGGACAGTTTGGGGTGGATGTTGTTGATGATGTTGGTAATTGCGGGGATGTCGCGTTCATTATCATTATTGCACCCTTTTAGTTATCTGTATATTGTCGAAGACGATTTTCATTTGTGTTGCTAGTATGTCGAGTCGACAGTTAACCAACTTCAAGTCTTGTTGACTTCCAAATTTAAAGGTTTATTTTATTGATTAAATATTGTGTCCTCCAGAATGTGGGCCAAGTCTCATTATTACTAGTTTCACATATTGTACATCAGTCCTATAGACTATGTTGCTATGTATATTTACCATACAGTCTTTGCGTTATGAACCTTTGACTTGGAATACAATAATGTCTTAGAGACTGGCTAAACTTCCACAAGTTCCATTAGTCTATTTGACCCAATGTTTCTCATGACGCCGTGGATGTCATGTACACCGATTTAATTTTTGGATGGCTACAACCAGGTTGTCTGTATTGCATTCCATATCCCAGTTGTGTTGATTTGATGGAAAACTTTATTTTGTGTTGGTTAAGTAGTCCCGCTTCTCGTGCGGTTTTAGCTTCGATGAGCAAACCAGGGAACTATTATAGAGCCATAGTTGGGTTCGCGCAAATAATACCCTGTTTTCTTTGACTGGCTTTTGGGCTCCTATTGGGTTAGTGTTGCTCTTAGTGTAATTGCAATTAGATTTGTTTGTACTATTGAATGCCTTGGGAGTACTGTAAGGGAAAGAGACCAGCCATGGTACTATTTTGTTGACATCTGTTTGTTAGCCATCGACCACTGTAGTCAAGGAACCTTTCTATTGTTTATCATTTAACAAAATGTTTCAAAGAGATTATCTAACAACCCAGTCTAGCATAACTGATTAAGAGTTTATATATATATATATAAAAAAATCTCCTGTTCTATATTTCGTTATTAACTACTTGATTATTTTCTTCTTCAGAAAAATTCATCCAGTAGCCCGGCTCCTACACAGCCCTAGTAGCTACAGCAGAATAATAAAATTCACAAAGTCTAATTATCTGCATCAAACTTCAAAGTATAACCTGTAATATCATTGTAAACCTCAATTTTGTTATTTATGTTTTATTGTAATAAATCTAAATATTGCTAAACATAATTATTTTTATATGAAATGTATAACCAGTAGAGAAATATTCCTTTCACCGGTAGTATAATCGACACGGTCTGGACAAAGGCGTGTCTGTTTAACATTGGCTATGTTGTGGATCGTAAGTGACAACACGAGTATTGCAAATTGTTTTGATTAGTTAGTAAACACTAGCACATATGCGTTGACCACATAAACAGAGTGTTAGCATTCCTTATGGTAAATCAGGCCAGAAGGCAGACTATGTAGTAATGTTTCCAAGCTAACTGGGCTGACAACTAACCATCAAACCTAGGTGTGTAACGCTGCCCATTTTGGAAGCTGGGTGGGTTAGGATCTCGGATCCCTGGGTATGGGTGCTGAGGGGCTACCGTTCAAGTCTCAAGTTAAGGGGGTTCGTGTCTGCTTTGGGCCATCTAGAGGTCAGTCAGGCCATCGGTTAAGTATTCTTTGCAATACTTTGTTCTGCCACAAGCTTCTAAATAGTCTTTTAAATCCTTTCATATATTTTAGCACTTCTTATCAACATCACATTTTGTATTAGCACATAGTAGTACAATAAAAACCATAAAACCCGAGCTGAACGTCAATTACGAACCCACACAATCATATTTCCAGTCGCCGCCCTTATCCTCGACCACAACCCATCCTTACAACATACTACTCGACACAGTAAACATTGCATGCGGAAATAATGTCAACTATTTGAAGAATGAAAGGGGAGACCATTGATACACATAATCATTTGTTAGCTTGATGTTCTGGCATGTACACTTCGGTTAGCTTCGGGGGCACTTAAGTGTTATAGTTTATGACTTTCACTTGTTTTGTGCAAAATGTTTTCCTTTATTTTTACCTCTTTTGACAAACATTATGTAAGCCTATTAAACTTGAAATACAGAGTACATAAAGTGTTTTTAAAATGGCTTCAAATAAGCGTTCTAAACCAACTTTTACGATGCAGGACTTATGTCCCATTTGCCATTTGGTACAGAGTGTACTAGAACAATCCTCTCACCCCTTTATCTTTCATACTCTAGAGCAGTGGTTCCCAACCTTTTTCAGACTGCGTACTCCCAGCTGGCTTGGTTCCTTTCCGCGTACCCCCTACCCCAAATCCTCCGTCCATCCCCCTCCACCCCCCACCCTTAATTTGTTCACCTATTACAGATTCCGAAAATTTCTCCAAAAAGGTATATGTTGAATTAAAATAAATGGTCTATTTTTTCCATCATATAGTTTTTTATTTTTGAAGTAAGCAAACAAATTAACACAAAGATTGGAAAAATGAAAAATTAATGTGATATTTGGGACTGTATTGAGTTACATAGTTTTGAAAAATTAGGCTCAAAAGAGGATAAATACAATCTCAAATCCGGAGCTGCGTCTAATTTGCTTCTATATTTATTTTTTATATAAGTATACGAAGAAAACGCCCGTTCAACAAGCTCCGTGCTAGCAAACGGCAACAAAAACATTATTGCTTTTCTAGAAAGTTCACTGTATTCGTCACCACGACGAGTCCAAAAGCTGACTAGATTCACCATTCCACCATTGAAGAGGTTCTTCAGAGTGGTATCTGATGCGAGCTCTAGCAAATTCTCCTTTTCAGGAATCGACAATGAAGCAAGTTCAAAATACTCTTCTTTGAAAGGATTAGATATCCACCGATCTCCCATTTCCGGCTTTGAAAAATATTTTTCAAACGAGGATTTTAATCCTTCCAGGTGCTCAATTATCTTATCACCGACTGTTAAATTTAGCTCGGCTTGTGACAAGAAATCGTGAAGTGTTTCGAACACTTCAGGCTGTCCTTTTTTAATGCACTTTGCCCAAAAATCAATTTTTTTTTTCATGGATTCAATTTTGTCGACAACTTGAAAAATGTTACAATTTTTTTGAAGTGAAAGATTGAGTTTATTAATCTGGTGGAAAATGTCACTCAGGTATGCAAGGCTTTGTAACCATTCAAAATCATGAATCCTGGATCCAAGATTTTTAAAAGGATGCTCTTCCAAAAATAGGGCTACCTCGTGTCGAAGTTCAAACAGCCGCGTCAGGACTTTACCCCGGGACAACCACCTAACTTCGGTGTGCAAAAGTAAAGTGTTGTGAATGATGTCCATGTCTTCACACAGTAATTTAAACAACCTGGAGTTAGTAGGATTTGCCTTGATAAAGTTGACAACCTTGACCGCTTCATCAAGAACGTTTTTCAAATCTGGAGGCAAAGGTTTCGACGCGAGGCTCTGTCTGTGAATACAGCAGTGCGTCCATTTCATTTTTGGGGCGACTTCTGCCACGCGCGCACGAAGACCTGAGTAGCAACCTTCCATGGATTTTCCTCCATCTGTGGTGAGCCCAACGCATTTTGACCATTGAATTCCTTTTTCAACAAAATAGTGATCAATTGCTTCAAATACGTCTTTACCAGTCGTACGGCCCTTCATTGGGTGACAAATAAGGAGATTCTCTTCAAATTCTAAGTCTTTCAAGTACTTAACAATTACAAGTAGCACAGAATATTGCGCAACGTCGGTACTTTCGTCGACTTGAATAGAAAAAAAATCACAAACTTTGACGTGACTTATGACTGTGCTCTCAACATCGTCTGACATGTCCCGTATTCTTCGAGACACCGTGTTATTTGAGAGAGGTATTAAGCTCATTTTATGAGCACTTTCCTCTCCAAGCATGCATCTGACAGCATCTTTGAGGCACGGTGAAATTAAATTTTCACCAATGGTGTGGTTTTTACCTCGTCTCGCAATACGATAGCTAATGTAGTAGGAGGCCTCGGTAGCTTTGAATGAATCACTTTTGGTGGATTCAAAATGTTTTTTAACGTTTACAGAACTCTGAAGTTTCAACCGTAGAAAAAACGTGGCATCTTTATCTTTATGCTCGGGATGTTTGGTATGTAAATGGCGTGTGAGCAAAGAAGGCTTCATTGAACCGTTGCTTAATACTTCCCCACAAACAACACAGAGGGGCTTAGGGCAGTCCTCTTCTCCTATATATGAAAACCCGTAATTAATGTAGCTGTCCAAATACCTTCTTTTCTTGGTTATTATTCCCTCTGAAGAAGAAGAATAAGAAGAAACTGCAGTTTGTTTACTCACATGCTCTGGCAATGGTTCTTGTACCTGTTGTGGTGTCGTATTGTTGGTCCAATCAGTGTCGAATGATGTGCACGGCACTTCATTTGTTGTTTCAGTCAACTTCCGCTTCCGCACAGATCCAGTTTTTAGCCACTGATCCATAGCGTAAATCACGTGATTAGTAGGTAGTTGGTAGAAAAATTGACGTATTATTATAGCAATAACAAGCATACGACTCAATACAAACTACCACAACAAAAGTTAAACACAACACTAATTTATTCTTTGTTTTTATGCACAGCCCGGCACGCGTCAATTATCAAGTCTAAAAGACCGAGGAAGGGTGAGCCGCGAGGAAGGAAAGCGCCAATCCTGAGCGGAGGGATGTAGGCGAGGGGTTGGGCGCGGGCAGGAGGGAAGGCCGATCCTTCCAGCGGACACAGCCCCTTAACCTTTCTCAGCGGCGTGGGCGGGAGGAGGCAAGGCCGCTTATTCTAGCGGACTCAACCCCTCTTTCATAGAAGATTTTAATGATATGGTGGCCAATATTACAACTGACAATATTAGTAAAAACCTCTACCTACTTTTTAAAATTCTTTTTCATATGTTTTTAATTCCTATTTTTAGCTGGTGGCCGCCATTACCGTTTTCTTTTCGCGTACCCCCCAACGGCCTCTCACGTACCCCCTGGGGTACGCATACCCCCGGTTGGGAACCACTGCTCTAGAGCAATTGTAGTGCTTGGCCACAAGATGCAATGTGTTCTGTGTTGAGTAGTAGGCCCACTTATGGGGATGTGGGACATAATTTTGATAAATTGAGTTCCACTTCTATTAGTGACTATTATTGTCTCTTTTTTATTTATTGGGTAAACTCAATATTCTTTTTCTGGTTGCACTTCAAAAAGCTTTGTGAATTGCCATAAAAGAATGGCTATGTCTGCTTTTTCATTAACCATCATAGTCGCCCTACGGTACAAATTAATAGTTTATTTTTTAAGAACCAACATGTCACTCATCTTTTTGATAGCTCATTTACAAATGGCGGGAAATCTAACAATTATAACTTGTTGTGAGTCAAAATATCGCAAGACGTTTCAACACCAAATGCAATGTGATGTGACATTTTGCTTCGAAACAAATTGCCGCGTGTCATATGTCAGAATGGCTGTTTGGATATGTGGATTTTCAGATGAACAATGACAATATTTTAAATGAGCAAACCTATTTTGAAAATGTATTGTAATGATATAGATTTTTCCATGTCTCTATTACTATTTGAGATCATATTTTAAAGTAAATATATTAATATTTCTTCTTTTCAGTTAATATAAAGTAAACTCATCTTTTCTAGACTACAGCCATGTTTCTTTTTTCTTTCATTTAGCTGCACGTGTCAGAAGCATGGTTTTGTTTCCGGGTTGTATTACGAAGTAATTTAATAGCAGGTGCAGGGTGACGCGTCCGTTTTATTAATTTGCGCGCTCATAAAAACTAACCCCATTGGTCGATGGAAAGAAAGCAAAGATTGGTCTGGGTTCGAGAGTGTGAACTACGGGGTTCACACTCCTCGGCTCAAGAAGACGCTAGTTTTTGTGTCAGTGTTGTTACAGATGGCATCTCAAGAAGGTAACAATTAACGACAGTGTTACATAGTACATTACAACTGTCGCCAAAGTGGGGCATTAACAGATAGGAGTCTGTACATTACAATTGGCATCCCAACGTGAAGATGTTCAGTACGTTACAATTGGCATCCAAACACGGGGTAACAAAGACTGTATGTTAAAATTGGCGTTCCAATGTGGGGCTAAACGGCAGTTCGTTACAAATGAAGTTCTAATGTGGGGTAAAACGGCAGTTTGTTACAAATGGCGTTCCAATGTGGGACTAAATGGTGGTAAGTTACAAATAGCACCAATGTTGGGCTAAACGGCGGTTCGTTACAAATGACGTTCCGTTGTGGGGCAAAACGGCGGTTTGTTACAAATGGCGTTCAAATGTGGGGCTAAACGGCGGTACGTTACAAATGACGTCTCAACGAGGGGCATTAAACGGCGGTTTGTTACAAATGACGTTCCAATGTGGGGCAAAAAGACTGTACGTTACAGTATCCCCCATTAACACAATTAGAAAGCTACTCAACACGTCAAACTAAAAAGTATTCCCCATTCAAACAATTCTTGCTATCCCTCTGTCTTAACGTAAACCTATTCAAACCATAATCAAGATTAACACCATAAGTTCACCTGCCTCATTTTATTTCAATTCCAAAAATTTTGACAAAATTAACAATAATATATCCATCTATATTTACTCATATAAATTACACCCTGTCAACACTATCTAATTTATCAGTTGTTTAGTTTTATTTCTTCATATTGGAAACTTTATACTAATTGTTGATCATCTCACAAAAAAGATTCTTATATATAACACCTGAAAAATTCACAAACGTTCCGATAGTATGGATTAAAATAAATCATTTTTATTACAAAAAGGTATTTATAAGCTTGTTGATTTAAGTGATTAATTATTAAGAAAAGTTTTTAAAATTTGACCTATTATAAAATTGTTATTTTTATATAAAAAAATACTTTCCTAAGGAAATAAAAGCATTTAAGAATCGTGCTTTAAAAATGACAACATTATTCGGAACCACATACCTATATGAAGTAGTTTTCTGTTGTGAAACAAATCAAATCAATAGGTCATTCCCATCTGACTGAAGAACATTTGGAAAGAAACTTAGGAATTGCTGTGTCCAACATTGAACTCAATATAATCAGGCTAATAAAAACCAAACAGTGTCAAGTCTCTTCACTAGACATACTATAAGTTAACATTATTAGTGGCCTATTCATGCTTTCTCTTTTTTAAACATGTGTTATTTCAAATAAATATACTTTTAGTACAATTGTGTGTTAGTTTTTTAAAACTGTTTCTTTGAAAATTAAAATTTCTATAATGGAATAGTAGCAAACATATAATTTTAACATTTTCCTTATGCTTTTCAAACATAATTTTTCATTATAATAAAAAGCCTATTAGTAAAATGAGGAAAATAGGAAAAGTTATGTGGGTGTTTGACAAGTGAGGGTGATGGGGATCGTCTTGCGGTCTGGCATTGATCAGTTAATAGTAAAAGTCGCCCACAGGTGTTGAAAAGTTGTACACTACTGGCAAGATCACTGTTTTTACCTTCAGTCCACAAAGGCACAATAAAATAATGTAAGCAACCTAAAGGCACACCAAAATGTATGAAGTTCTTATTTCATCTCTAGAACAGATTGGTTTTCCGATCAAATAGCTTTTATTTTAAATCAATAATCACTTCCTCATATATTTTATTCTAGATTTAATTGGATTGCCCTTTTTCAGAATGGATTGGAATACTCTTTTTATAATTAAATAAATGTAATTAAAGATAACATTATTAAGACATATTTAGATTTACTTCAAGAAACATCAGTATTAGGTGGCATATTGCTTAAAAACACTGTACTAGTTGCAAATTGGCCCCAATTTTATTTTCTTGGGTACGATTCTAGTTACAGGGCATTATAATAGAAATTTTGTGAGAAGTTGGTCAGGGAACTTGGGAAAATAATAAGTGAAGAGTAAGGGAGAATTTTTTTTTTTACAAATACTGTAGGAACCCTGATATATGGTAAATTTGTACAAAGCATTATTTAAAAAAAACACTTAAAATAAGAATTTACTGGAACTTTTCAATAAAATTATGATTCAAATAAATTACTAATCGCAAAGAAAGCAGAGGTGCAAACCCAACATTTTGATTTTTCACAACATTCTAAAATATTACTCTTTTAATACACAAAAAACCTTTTTGGCTCTATTTTGTTTACTTTGCTAAAAATATTTAAACCGTCAACATCATGAAAATTTAGCATAAAACGCAAGTACAGATTACTGAGCTAAACTTTTTACTACATCTCAATATGTTTTTCTTTATTTTACTTACTGAGTGAGGCTGATTAAAGCCATTTGAGGATGGTTTGATTCTTAAATACATAAATAAGTTGAGCCTTGGTCATCAATAACATCAGTGAACCATTTTGAACCACATGCCTGCCTGACCTGGTCACTTCTTTGGTCTGTTAATAAAGGGATACATTTTCTTGAGCTAAGCTTAATGTGTTACCATTCATCATCATTCAATATGAAGTTCATTCTGTTTTATAGTGTGTTTCTTTGGCCATGGAACAAAAATTTGAACAGAGCAGTGGTGGATTATCTTAAAAGTTCAATGTTTCTTAAAACAAGCTATGTAAAGATGGTTGGATTTGCGAATTTGGTATATTTATTTGGCATATCCAAATAATTAATATCTTGTCAAGCAAATATATTGTAGTAAAACTTGCAATCACTTCATTTTCACACCACTGTTATTACTTTTCTAAATATGAAGGATACACCCCCCCCCCCCCCCCCNNNNCCCCCCCCACTTTTTTTTTGTAACAATACATTTATATACTATCAATATGATAAAAATACAATTAAAATATCCTTATATTAAGTTAGCCTTGAACTTTTGATGCAATCACAAATAAAACAATTTAATATCTGTTAAGTAGAAAACTATATCCTCACTGTAGAAAAAATGTCTGTACTGTTACAAGAGCCTGAAATACATATTGAAGATATGGTGAATTGGCAGGGGTTCAAACAAAGTGATGAATGACAAAGTGGCCGACATGAGAAGATAAAGTGGTATACATCTAAATGCTAGACACCCAAAAACGACGTGGACCTAGTGGCCGATAAGAGATGAATCATGTGATAGACAGCCAGATGGTAGACAAAATGAAAACATTTATTTGGAAGCCTGGATGGGTCAAGTGCTCGACACGACTTGGGCCAACTGCTAAGCATTTTCACATATAAAAGGACAAAGAGATGGACAACCAGGCGGCTGACATTGGAGGACGAAATGCTAGACAAACTTTGATATGGATCCAGTTAAGAGACTTAGACGTATGCACTCGTAGGAGAACTAGCTTAATCAAGAATACTTAAACTGTTGGCTCAACTGACACCTCTCGTGACCCCCTACAGATTTGAACTTGGTACCCTAGGTTGGCGGTTGCCCTCTAGTACAAGTATCACTGATGACCTGATGTTCTAATTCATATGGCCACACGATGTGCAGAGTAACTGCCTTCTAAAAAGATATTAATGTATCAACCACAATAGCCATAAAACGGAAGGTCTTATAGCCCAATCCAGCCTAGTTATCGCACAACTGGGACAAGACTGTTGCGATTAGTCAGCATTCTTTCTTAATGTTTACTAATTCATTACGAGTTTGCTTGGCTAGTTCTTTCAGTCACGTAGATTTAACAAAGTTATGCAAATTAAACTAAACATCCCCTTCTAGCTCAGGGTTGTGACAAATGTTATAATTATAACATTCTGTGAAGTCTATTCTCATCTTACATGGAAATGATCACCCAGCAGGTGTCTCCAAATCATTTATATTTAAAAAAAAACAATGTAAATATAATTTTCACTAAGATCAGGCACTATGCTACACATCTTGCTGAGCTTTGGCAAATATTGAAATAGAGCTTCTTTGATATCAAGACTTTTTTTGCCAACTTGTCAACCTAACCTCACACTTCCTGACATATTTTTGTAGTGTCCACTAAAGGAAAAATTTAGGGGAATTACCTTACACCATAAAACAAAAGAATATTATGAATTAAAAAGTCAAAATAATTCAGAGATGCTGGCTGCAACATTAAAGAACACTGAGCACTTTGTGCACATGTCTTAACAACCTGATTATCTATACTAATATATTAGAGGTGAGAAGGGTAGAATTTAGAGAAAATATCACATAATGACCACACACTTCGGATGACTTCTTACTTGCTATTTGAAGGCAGAGTGAAAAGATTAACAATTTTTGACCCACTTTGGTAGCCACATTGTCTAAGGTGCCACTCTTAGACTAGACAAGACTTCCATTGTTGGGGAGATGAGGTTCGAATCTCGGTATTGAGTACTGAGGGTGGTTTTCAAAAATAGTTTTCCACTCTCTCTCCACACAAATGCAGGTACACTTCAAATATAACCTTACTTATCCCTAAAGTCATTAATGTAATCAGTACATAAGTGTATAACCCAAACAGATAGTAAGACGCAGTGCTAAAGAAAATTGCCTCTCCCCTTTACCCCTCCAAGCAAATTGGCTGATGAACAACCACTTAAATTGTTTAACTTTTAGGAAGAGGACTTTAAAATAAATTTCTTCGTATTTAGGGAAACTTCTTGTACATCCGGGGCAGTTTCTCATTTCTCAGTACTTGTCCCCTCTTAAATATGTTAACTGTCACTCAAATCTAAATATATCTTACCAAGCTCATTTCGTAAAGAATAAACTGAATAAACCCCACACAATGTGACAATCATTCCTCTCAAAAATGTAAACTCATTTTTGCCTAATTCTTTGTGCTCATTGATACTTTTTAATCCATTTGGAAATACATATATCCTACTCTTAAAAAAATCCCCGAATAAAGGGAAAATTTTATTTTCAAAATAAAATTAAGTTACAGAAAGAAGAGCATAAAATGTAACTATACATTTTTTCATAAGACATAAGAAACTTTATTAACCTAAAAATATATATAAATTCCAGTTATGGTTTTTAATCCAGTATTTCTTTTTGAGTTTCTGTTCCAGTTCCTTGAAAATTACTTAAATTAGGTTATTGGTTCTGGTTCCAGTTAGGCTCCCTGCTTCTGAGGATTGATAAAAAAAATACTGATCGCGTTCTATACAGTGAGCTGCAAACCCTTGTTAACAAACCGATATCTTATCACTGTATTATTTGAACAACACAACTGATGAAAGCTCAGTTAATCTACTATTTTTGTTGCATCTTACTATTTTATAAGTGAAGACAGACGTAATTTATTTCAATCCTTGAAATTCATTATTTGTTTTAGATATGGAATGTAGTCTTCTCTTATATTTTTTTCTCAATATAATTTGTAATATAATAATACTGATCACAATGTGGTCACTCCTATAAAGAAACTAACTTTTTTTTACGGTGTTAAAGTACTTTTATATCTACAATTGATAATTTTTTAATGTCAACTACTGTAATTATAAATTAATCCTAAATATTTTCAAACCCAACAAATTGTGTGAAAGTTAATTCATATTTCTGGCATTTATAGCCATATTTGTGACGCCACAACATTAAACCTTAAAAAAAATCACAACTTATTAAAGCTTAGTCAGGTTTCTCACTTAACTGAAAATATTGATAGATATTCTAACTGTGCAGTCCACTTGGATAAAATGCTGCCTAGTTTTGAGTATAATAAACTCAAACTTATTAGAAATATATGAAGTACCAATGTTTTATAAATTAGATCTTTTGTCGGCTATTGTAGAGATTATTTGTAAATCAAATTAAGTGTTAAAATGATAAGGTAGATGATGAAATGCCTGGAGATATGTAAATGCCATAAGAATTTGATTGTGGTTTATTAGTAGGGATACCAGATATATCACACATAGATTTTTTTTTAAATAAATAACTAGTAAAATCCATTCAATATTTTTTTTAAATGAAATAAAATAAATTTAATTTAACAAAACTTGTGCTCACACCTCTCGTGGACCCATCCAACGCTGTGGGCAACAATGTGTCAGCCCCTGTTTTCACCGTTGTCGATAGTAGAGGTCCATGCACCAGGCTTGGGGTGCAGCAAGGCAAGTTGTTATGAAGGGGTTGTATGAAGAAAGTCACTCAGGATGTTGTCACACAAGTCTTTATTCAGGACTATAATTATTCAACCCCTCGGTTGGTCCGGTTACACAACTGGATATAAAAATAAACCCCATCTCCATTCCCACACGCGATAACATGGCAATGACCCTATCTTGCTCTCAACAAGCCCAGAGCCGAGAGCCAACGGCTCGTGAACGGCTGACGCGCATGGACACGAGTCCAAAACCAGAGTGAGTAGGCGAGCCACGCAACCCAATGCGCCAGGCATGACGAGGCCGTGCGCAGTTGGCTGCGCATGAAAAGAAGGGGTAGGGGGAACGGGCAAACCATGCTGCGCGTGGGCCCAAAGATAAGGGACGAGGAACTCGGCACAAACTACATTAAATATATCATATCTGAACATATGTATTCAAACTAAAATTCAATCTGGACCACAATATTCTCATAGATTAAGTTAATTTAAGTTAATATCACTATATTAGTATAATTATAACCATTATTCTGCATATATATGTCCTTATACATGCCAACTAGTTGTGTGTGTGTATATATATAAAAAAATAAGTAGTTGACATGTATAAGAACTTGACTAAATCAGGGATACAACTTTATTTGTTAGTCCATAAGTCCAAAGTTAAACTTTGCACCTGGACTAACATTTTAAAATATGTTTCAAAAGTTGATAAAACGAATTAATATAGGAATCACAATTTCCTTGGTAAGCAGAATAATGGTTATAATTCTACTAATATAGTGAGATTTACTTAAACTAATTTAATCTATAAGAGTATTGTGGTTCAGATTGAATTCTAGTTTGAATACTTATGTTCTGATATGATATATTTAATGTAGTTTTGTTAAATTCAATTTATTTTATTTTATTTAAAAAAACTATGATATATCTGGTATCCCTACTAATAAACCACAATAAAATCCTTAAGGCATTTACATAAAGGATTACAAGTTTTAAAACTACATTGTTTTATTAATTTTCTCAAACAAAAAATAATTCTGAATCGACCTAATCAGATCAAATCAGGTTTAATATAGTCTGTCGAGTTTTGTAAGTAATTATAAATATTCATTGTCTCAAAACTTTTTTACCACTTAAACTTATAACTCTACCAACAAAGATAAACTGCATATTATGTATATACAAATATTTTCATCATAATAAACTCACTTTAGTTTTATATAAGATCTTTCTGTGGACTGAAGAGACCCAAAATAAATTACATTAAAATTCAGCATATTTCTTAGTCGGGTGAGTGAGAGTATTTTACCTGATCAGCATCTGTGTTTATACCTACTGAAGATTGTGTGTAAATTATTTATCTTTCTAATATTATATCTTTAATAATGTTCATACTTCAGTGAAATAGTTTCAATCAATGCGGTAATTTAATTTTTAGGTTTCAGAAGAAGCATCAGAAGTAACTGCAAACAAAGCAATTGAAATGTGGCAACAATATGGAAATCTACTGTCCCCAAGCATTGGAACAGATAATATTAAAGTCCTTCTACCTCGAGTCAAGCAGATATAAGGAGTATTGTTATGTCAAGCACATATAAAAAGTATTGTTAAAATTTCTAGCACATTTAAGAAAATCAAATATTTTTAACACATGTATACATATTCATAAGAGGAAAGAAAATATTCAAAAGGTAGAATTACAATCATGTTTTGTAGAACATCTTGTCAGGAAATGTAATTTACGATTATATGTTGATAGCATACTTCAGGAAAGGAGTGAGTTACCCTACATGCATGATATAATTATATTGTCACCAACACAATGTTTTATTTTTCTCTTTTAAAAACAAATGTATGTATATAGGGTGAAGTCTCATGTAATCGGCCACCCTCCAGTGTTCGGCCACATTTGTGTATTTTCTATGGTATTTTGTTATAAGAAAAAAATTGTTTATTCCGCGATACCCCAATGCTCGTACTATAGCTTTAATTGTTTTGCGGTAGTGGTAAGGGGTGTCACACTGAGCTGACTGTAAGATGGTGCTGCTAATGTTTTTGTGCTAACCACGTGCTTTATATTAGAGAATAAAAATGAAATTTTAACAAAAGGTAGAGCCAGAATTACCGAAGAACTAATTAGAAAATGGTTCAGAGAGCTGGAAGATTATCTAGATAAAATAGGTGAAAAAGAAATTCTTTCTGATCCAGATCGAATTCTAAACGGAGATGCAAGTGTCCAAAAACTGGCAAAGTAATAGCTCCTAAAGGCTGGCGAAATCTTTATAACATTAAGTTGAGTAATGAAAATGAAACTTATCATAGTTTTATTAGTTTTCACAGCCACTGGTAAAACATTACACCCTCTGGTTGTATTTACATTCATTAAACCACGTGCGGTTGTAGATAGTATGCCAAATGACTGGTTCTTAGGTAAAAGTGAAAGCGGCTGGATAAGAAGTGAATTATTTTTCGAATACTTAGCAAATGGTTTAAATAGTTGGTTAATTAAAGAAAATATTACAAAACCTGTTTTATTATTCGTCAACTGCCATAAGCCTCATCTTACTATTGAATTCAGTCTGTTTTGTAGTGAAAACAATATAATTTTGTATGCGTTGCCTCCAAACACAACACACATTCTGCAGCCAGCTGACGTCAGTGTATTTAAACCACTGAAGTCTGGCTGGAAGTAAACTGTCAGAAAATGGCAAAATGATCCAGATAATGTTAATAGTGTTTTGACGAAAGCTACTTTTGCACTTCTTTTACAAAAAGTTCTTGAACTCCCGTCATTCAAAACGGAAAGGTCTATTCAAAATGGATTTAAGAGATGTGGCTTATTTCCATTCAATAAGAATGGAGTAGATTATTCCAAATGTATACAAAATAGACTCGAGGCATTTGCAGATGGAAATAATGTCGATCAGCTGAAAGAAATTGATATTAGTACTTCTGAAAACGTAATACAAATTTTGTAAAAAGATTTAATTGACAAAGGAATTAATGTTGATATTCTACTTGAACTCAGTAAAGCTAAACAAAAAATCTCAGCAACTCGTCGGTCTGACAAATTGAATCCCATTTTCTCCCAAGAAGTATCCAGTGTTGACACAACAATGCATTCCACAAATTATGAACTTTTAGTAACAATCCAGGACTTTGAATTGCAAAACATTGATATTTCCAGGAAAATGAACAAGAAAATAACAATAGGTGGCCGACTACTGGTGCAGTTACCCTATATGACTTTATTTTGATGTTAAAAATCACTTTCCTTAAAACATTTGTTTGTTTTAACAAAAATTAGATTGTGATTTCATCTAGTCACCAGCACTATGTTTGAGTTTCCTATTTACTTTAATTTTGTAAATCAATTAAAAATTGAACCCTGTGTGTAGTCTTAGAATCAAAGATTTTCAAATGCATTTTATTAACTTTGACATAATTTATTGTTATTTTCTTGCATGGATTTATTTACAAGCTCAATTTTTATATCTATTTATTTTACTGGCTATATTCAGTTATGCTCTTTCCATGGTCGTTCGAGTCTTCGAATATGCGTCCAAACAAGACTTTGTACGAGACTTCTCAGCCAAGTCACTGAGGTTAGTTGGAAATAAGTCTCTGTTAAGGGTAACGGATGAAACAATGTAAATGAAATGTAAATAAGACTTGTTATTGACAAATGTTTTTAATAATTGTACATAAGACTTGTTATTGACAAATGTTTTTAATAATTGTACATAAGATTTTTGTTAACCAAGGAATACTAAAATAAATATATAAGGGCTGGGCCAATGCCATTAACCGATCCGACTTATAGGCCGATTTCAGCCCAATCGGCCAAGTATAATCGATTTTTATCATGCAGATATTAAAAAAATATATATATTAAATACAGTCTCTTGTATTCAAACACAAATTATTTAATTCTGCATTAGATATTTTATTTTATAATAAGCAGCAAAACCAACACTCTAAACAAAATAAACCATTCAATTTTATTTACCTTAAGGCTTATCTCAAATTATGAAATGCTTCATAAATATATTAGAGATAAAGATTTCCTCAAGTAACAAAGTTAAACACTATTAAAAACAATATTAGGTAGGCCAGTATGATTATATTTGTTGTAGATCCATAAAATATCAAAAGTACATAATATTATGGCTATAAGTAACGTAATTCTAATTGAATACAAGTTGTATACCAACCTAATATGAAATATTACCTACATCTTTCAGTACGAGCCGAGGCATGCGCACAACATTTTCCTTTCTATTTAAATAATGTTTGTTTTGGATTTGAGTTATTTATATTTTATATACCCCCTATTTTTTCTGTTGGCTGAATTAACTAAAAAGTATTTTATTTACATAACCGTAACTTATTTACTCAGCAAAAACAACGAGTAAGTAATGTATCATTATTGTGATATTTCTTACTATATGGTCTATCTGCACATAATCACGTTCAGTAATCATGTTTTTTTTCTTTTATTCACGGTGTGTGATGTCAGATGCATGCAGATTATTGAGCGCTCCAAGATCCACTCAATCGATCAATCGCTATGCGCTTCCCAAGATCAGTTCTTAGAGTAAGTTCAATTATAATGTTGAAGAATTAATTTACCACTTTTGTAAATATTTGTTTAGTTATTTTGTATATATCTTACCAACTTTAGTGTCTAAAACTTTGCATGAACTTTTATTCAATAAAACTATTATCATGTAATATATAAAAATGGTGAAATCAAATAGTTCTTATTTTTAATTATTGTTAATATACATCTTTGTAACATTGCAGAAAAAAAATAAAAAATAAAAATTGGCTACCGGCAATATTTGGATTTTGTATCAAAGCAATAAGTTATTGACTATCTTAAAAGAATCACTTGGAGTGATGATCAACTTTATAAGTTCTTTATAAATATTTTTTTCCGTAAAAACCATATCCAAGAAGTTGCAATATTTTCCTTTGAAAATCCTTGTTCCCTTCCATTGCAATGCGGCTGTTGAGCCAAGTTTTTATTTAAATAAAGAATGTCTGTTTGAAAACCTACATGAGGACAGCCTTATTGCTTAAAGTATAACTTATGATGCAGTCACTACAAAGGAGGACTTGTAAATATGACAATCTCAAAGAAGATGATTCATGCGGTGAGGAATGCATCAGTGATAGGGAAAGAAGCTATTGAAATGAAGAAAAAGATTGAATTAGACTTAAATAGAAAATGTTAAACAGTTATGCATAGAGTTAAGGAAGATGCAGAAGTGTTAAAATACAAAATGAAAAAATAAAAAAGGTTTTGTGATTGAATGTTAAGTTTTGTCTCCACCCTAAAAATATTTTGTTTGAAGCTTTTATCATCTTAATTTCTAATCATGTTAGGTAACTGCAATCATCTTTATTTCCAAGTAGTTTTTTCTTAATATCAAAGTTGTTTTTTTTCATTGAAGATTCTCTATCTTTATTACTATGTATTTTATAGACTTTCATTTCAAGGATATTTTTCAATGCCATTGCAGTTGAATATTATTTAAGTAAAAATGTTCAATTATTAAAGACTTTCTATCATTTAATAATTTTCAAATAGGGATTGTTTGGTTCTCAGAGCCTTTCATGTATACTGGATTTTTTAAATAAAATATACTGAAAATGTATTAGAATTTCAAAACTTTTGTCTAGTAGATACCCTGTAGCTGAGCTTTCAATGTTAACAACACAAATAACATTAACTACTGCAGGATAGTAACATTTATTGAGGCTAGTTACTGTGTGCATTGCTGCTTGGCTGAAGGAAGATCTTTGGCTTTTGATGAGGAGCCTTTTTAGTGCAAAATGGAAGTGAAATCCCAGGTTGTGTCTTCCTAAGGAATAGGGTTGGTAGGAGCTGGGGCCAAGTCACACTCTTTAGTTCTAGGGTACTCTTGAGGATTGACCGAAGTCGTTCTCGGATCAGAGGTAATGATGTTGGATCGGTTTTGAAGCTCGAGGTGTGTTGGGTGTATTGAGGGCGGGGGCAGAGATAAATGATCTTAGGAGATGGGGAAGAGTAGTTTTCGAGGGAAACATGGTTGAGGCATGGTTATGCGTATGCACAATAATTAGATTGTATTATAGGAAGAAGAAACTACAAAAGAAGCCATCTCACAACAATTTTAAACTCTCCCGGTGTAAGGCACTCTTTTAATATTCCAATATGGTCTCGATGAAATCTATCTTCGATCCCACTACTCAATAGGCAATTGCTTTAGACCGATAGCTTTTAACCTCTTCAAAGAGTGACACAAATCCATAATGAGTATGCCTCTAAAATATTATTACATTAAACTACAATCTTAATAAAATAATGTTTGTAATATATTATAGTGACTGGAAAAGTTGTAAAAGTCAGTGAATTTTAAAATATAGTTTGGCTGGACACTCTTTAATTACTCTAATCTTTTAGTGATATGAAAGGTTGAATCTAGAGGAAGTGTACCCAAATTTGTGCAAAGAGTGAGATTAGAAAACTATTTAGGAAAAACTACCCTCAGCACACCTACCCGGATTCAAACACTAATTTCCACATTATAGACAGTCCATTCAACCACCAAAACAGGTGTCCAGCTGTTAAAATGTAATTTAGTTGAAGAGACAAATGCAAAAGTTGAGGTAGGTCATACAGTATTTGTGTGGTGGTCTTGCAATACTGTCTGAAACACATGGTACATGCTATGAGAATTTTTTTCTTTTTTGCACCTTATCTATCATGTCCAGGCTATTAGCATTTAATTAGCCTAATAGAGTAGGAATAATGAAGCATGAATTTATTGGAAATATATCCAAATTTGTGTATAGGTAGAGTTGGAAAATAATTTGAGCCCCAAACTTGCCTTGGCAGGCAAACCAGACTAAAAAGTTTTCACATTTAACTGGTATGCCCACAAATGTCCATCATACCTCTGCCAATCAGTTTTGCAAGTTTCACTCTTCTTATTGCAAAATAGTGTAGCCCACAATTTTCTCTATTTTGTTATATATGTGCATATTAAAATTGTAGGTCTATAAGTATAAATTATACTAAGAATAGTTTGAATAGCTATAGCAGTTATGAAAGAAGGATTTGTTATCCAAATGATTTATTAACTCTAGTATATAAACTTGTCAGCGACTGGCAAACTAAACTTGAACAATTAAGATGTAACAACTTTTTAGTATAAGCTGAAAAATGGAAACCCCTCACTCTAAGAAGGGATTTTTTTTTAAATAAAAAGATGTTCAAAGTGGGGGTTTATTAACAACAGGAAATTTGAAGTTTTTTTGTTTAAAAAAAAGTTGAAAGCGGGGGAGATGATATTGTCTAAATGAGCTGTTTCTCTCACTGTACAAAATGGGAAGCTCGTAATCTGGCTTCAAGTTTAGAAGTGTATTTTTATATGTAAAGTACTTGTGTACTTTTTGGTGTTAGCCAGAACTATAATAAACAAAATTGAAAAAATTAGTATTCTATAAATTAATATGGCCAAATGAAGACAGATAATTAATTTATAAGTTATATATTTGATTTTACTTTACTATATGTTGATCATTAACTATAGCTTGATTTTGGTAGGAAGAACAGTAGAAACTAGTTACTAAAGTTACTAAAACAAGTTTAATATATTCATACATCAAGTTGTGTTATCTGCAGTTGTCACTTTGATAGATAATATCAATACCTATAAAATAACACAAATAAAATAGTAAAATGTTATCAATATTGGTCGCAAATACATAAATTTGAATTTTCCCTACTGTTTTTCCAACCAAAATTGGGAATACTTGATCCAATCCTGTGCTCTTTTTATAAACAAAAGAATAAATAATCACTCATTCACAATTTTCTGCCCACTCTTAGTAACTTTGTGGACTAATAATAAGATCAAAGTGTCTTGCCACCTTTAGCATAAGAAATAAAACTTAGGGTCCGCCATTTATGGGTATAATTCCAGTTTTTCATTAGGTTTGCTTGTTTGAGAACTTCTGCAATGGATACAATTCGTGATTTTAGTGAGTTTATTTCCAGTGGGTACAATTCTGATTTTTCACTAAAGTAGCTTGTTCTAGAAATACTAAAATGGTTACCATTCCACTTTTAGTGAGTATAATTTCAGTGAAGTCCAGCCCCTTAGCTCAGTCGGTAACATGTCTGACTACTGAGCTAAGGTTCCTGGGTTCGATTCTCAGCAAGAACAAAAATTTATTATTGATGAAAATATGGGTTTACCCTTTCACATTGATAAATTGACTTCCGGAGACTGGATGTTGTGCCTGTCCTAGTCTTAAGATAGATTATAAGGCATATGAAGCTATGACAGGCCTAGAAAGCCGATAGTGGAAAATATACGGCATGAATAAAAAAAAGACCCTGGCTACAGGATGGAAACAGTAATGGATGTAAAAAATTTCAGTAGATACAATTCTGATTTTAGTTTGTATAATTCTAGTGGGTACTATTCCGATTTTTGAATAAGGTCGCTTGTTTAAGAAGTACTGGAATGATAATCATTCCATATGGAAACAATTCCACTCCCCTTTTATATTGACAACCCTTCCATCTAGGATCAAAATTTGGCATATTTGATTTATCTTTGTTTATCTTTTAGTCACTTCAAATTCGTTGGTTCCTCAATTTGAGTACACGGCCATCAATTTTGACTATAGATGCAAATTTGTTTGTGAAGCAAGAAATATATGCATATACGTCCTATTATTTATAAATTAAATTTAAGAGAGAAAAACAAATAGGATGATAAAAAAAATTAACAAATAGTTAAACGTATAGCTGGATTTAAGTTTTTACTTGAATTAATAGTGCAAAAACAATGCACAAGCTTCATGATAATTTTTAAACTAGTTATGGTCGATCATAGCTTTGTATATAAGTCTCACACCCCAGCTCCATGTGATCTTTATCGGAGTTCTTGGCTGAGTACAAGGGGATATGAGAGCTCAAATTTCTTTTCTGTTGCAGGGAGACTTATGGTTCATTAATTGTGTTGCAAAGATATTTTGAAGGCTCAAGCGGCGAAAGCCTAATCATATACTTTAGAATGTGAAAATGGTAAACTAGTTTGAAATTAAACATAGAATTGGTTACAGATAATTTTTTATTAGAAATTAATCAGGTACGAAATATATTGAAAAAACAATAATGAACTTAATAAAAGATAATAAATCCAGACCTAATGCTGTTTTGCCGACTTCCCAGAACATTGGAAATTAAGCTAAATATGTAGTTATACATTAACCTGTGATTGAGCTAGTGGTCAGCATGACACTCCTAACAGATGATGAATATAGTGCCCCGAGGGTCAGTAAAACCAGTATATTTGAATGTGTTTGTGACCTGGTTCAGTCACATTTCAATCCCTCAGCAGAACTTCACTAATGCATCTTGCACAGCTGAGTTAAGAAAGCTATGTTTATCATAACACTAGGATGCAACTCTGTGTTGATTATATGTCGACACGATGAAATAAAAAAACTATTAAAAATCTAATAAAATACTGGACTGCCACATCACTTCCCCCTTTGAAAATTATTGTATCTCTCTAGAGGCAATCTTTTCCCAAAAGTAGCACAATCTTATAAGCGAGTATGAATCAGGTATCTATTACTCTAATATTAAATGTATTTGATTGGTGTTACCAACATATGCATTGGTATGACTTCAAATGAGTCTCATTAAACTTAAGATATCATATAAAAACAATACTTGGTGATGATTCATTGATCTTAGCAATATGGTTAGTTATCAAGTCAAATGTCCAATACATTTGTTCAGAAACCTTCGACAAAAGAAAGTTTACACAATACACAGTTAATTCTTTCAGTAAACTTCTCCAAGATTAGTAATTAAGGTTCAGATGTTATTGACCTTAAAAATTGTACTAATTACATTAATGTGTTAGGGATGAAGAATAAATTTAAAGGAAGTGTGCCCACATTTGTGTGGAGGGTGAGTGAAAAACCATTTAGGATAAACCACCATAAAAGTACACCCAACCGGGATTCAAACTCCAATCTCCCTGTCATTGGCAATCTAGTCTGTTATGAGAGTAATGCCTTGGACCATGTGGCCACTGAAGCAGATATTGAAAACAATAATGTCAGTTAAACCAATTATCTGATTGACAATTATATGTTTTAAAATATAAGAAAAACAACCATGGCGATCATAAATAGCAAATATTAAAATTTGATTCACACTTGTCACATCACATACTGAAAGCATAGAGTCAAAACATTATTCAATAAAGTTCAATGAATGGTATTCATAATTTGCAGCAACGTCTTGAACCATCACCAGCAGACATTCTCGAGAAGAATGTTTTGATGTCGAGGATCCACTCTAGAAATGTGAATTGTCAGTGCACAGTCTCCATTCGTTCACTCCGTTTCTTTTGAAAATATTTTTAAAATGATGGACTTTAAATTGAACAAGTATGTCAATGTGAAGAATTATATGATAAGGCCAACAAGAAATCGTAATAATATCCACAAAGATACAACATGGAGAAAAATCGGCAGCAAAGAACTAAAAAAACGTATTCCTTACTATTCCATTTCCTTGTACAATATTTGATCCTGACCCACCAACTTTCTCATTTTAAGTATCCTTCTCACCCACATCTTTAATTGTTTGTCTTGTACTTCTTTGTAGAGCAAAATCGCAATCATTGCAAGTTCTTTGTTTCTAAATCTCTGAATGTTTGTAAAAATTCTGCTTCCACCAAAGTATTAAGGAAATCTGACAGTCACTTGTTATATGTGAATTGAGCTTTTAAAAGTATATGGATGGTATGACAAACTATTCCGCTAATCATACTAAATACACCAAAAGGTTAAAGGGATGGTTTAATAGAAAATAGCAACTGAACCTATTTCTGTGGCCTAAATTTGTCAACTAACATAATCAGTTTCATAAAAAACTCAAAATAATATTTATGAGTAAAGAAGTATCTAAAACTAATGCATACCTGCATGTTAATTTTATTTTTTGAAAATGTACAGATAAGAATAAACATGATATTACAAAAAGTAATACAAAAACGTATATTGTTTCATTATTACCACAAATCTCTTATCATTGTAATTTACTCTTATGTTACAGTCTTAGGAATTGGTTTAGTTTTAAACATTTGAGGAAATCATGCCATAAAAATAGTATATTAATCCAAATACACATATGTAATCATATCATATGTTCAATTTTAGTATTCCTAAAAATAAACACTCAATACAAATTTTTACCTAAAATTGAACATATTTAAAATCACCAAACTTGAACGAAACATCAATTTTTAAACACCTTTAACAAATTTGGCTTTCATATCATAGAGTGTGACAGGTAACATGAGCTTTTCATCAAACTCCACCCAATCTCCATCTTTAATATTACAATTTTCAAATATCTTGTTGCTTTCGCTAACGAAGCTCCAACCATCCTGTAAAATAAAATATAGAATTAATAATTTTTGGGACAGAGATACCTGGAAAGTGATGTTAAAAAAAAAGGCCACTAAAATCCAATTAATTAAAATGTGTTTCCATCCAACCCATATTTCTTGTTGAACAAGTTGTATATTTTCATTATGATGTACAAAATTAAATAATAATAATAATATTTAGCACCGCGTCTTACTACCCGTTTTGGTTATACTCTTTAAGTACTAATTACTCTAATGGCTTAGGAATTGGGAAGGTTGAATTAGAGGACGTGAGCCCGCATTTGCGTGGAAGGAGAGTGGCAAACCATTTAGGAAAAGCCACCCCCAGTTCACCCGACCGAGATTCGAACCTCGATCTCCCCGTCCTCAGCAGTGGAGCTCTACACGACAAGCGCGTTAGCCAACTACGCCACCGAGGTGGGTTACAAAATTAAAAGTCATGGAATATTTTTAAATATCTTGTTAAAATGTTTCTTATTAAAATTATGCATGTTCACAAAGAGGTTAGTTCAATAGATTTAAATTTTCCACCAATTTAATTTTTCTAATCAACTATAATCTAAAGGCTTGTTGCCATGTTTGAGTATTTATATGATAGTGAAACATTGTCTTCAATACATAGTTCCTATACACTCATTTTACAAACTAATGTTTTTTTTGTGTGTTTTTTTTCTTTCAGAAAATTAGCACAAGTATTATCAATTACAATTATAGGCAGCACCAAATAACTCATTCTTAGGCTTGTGACCCATGTATTAACTCTTTGACCTTAAATTAGAACCAATCTTTCATAGGTGGCTGAAAATGTGACTCGCAAAAAATGTATGTGTATGCTCACAATTGAGTGAGACTTTATATAAAAGGGTGACCTGGTGGTCTAGGGGTAGGGTGTCAGACTTCTATGCTGGCGGCCGGGGTTCAATCCTCGGTCCCGGCAAAGATTTATCTGATTACCAAACCCTTCCTTCACCTCTGACAAGATATCTTGTGAATGTGGGGAATGCCAGGCCTCCACCGTGGTTCGGATTCCACGTTAAACTGTAGGTCCTCCATTTCATCTCACAATCACTCTACCATTACACATTAGCGTAAGTGCGTATAACCCGAATGGGTAGTAAGACGTGGTGCTAATAATAATAATTTATATAAAAATGATTAAATAACAAACCTTTATCATTTTAATCAATATCAAATGACAAGGTTGGCACAATTTTTATCAAATGTTTTTAGGGGCTTTAACCACTATAGAATTCACTAACTTGGGTTCTTGATTGAAAGGTTTGACTAAAACTAATAGAATGACTTTTAATAAATTATTATTGATTAGAGTTTTGAGGCTTGTTGACACAACACGGTTATTAGCGCTGTCATTTAATTAAACATAATGTAAAACCAATAACATTTGGACCTAATTTTTATATGTTTACTACTTTTATATTTTCACTGTGAGTTTAAAATTTGCTTTTCATTTTAATGCCAGTATTATTAATATGGCTATTATACAGTGTGTAAATGAATATATATATTACAAACTTCTAGAGTATATAGGGGGGGTCCGAAGTAGTGAACTTGTGTCCAGAAATGCACCATTTGCGCATTGCAGACTGGAACTGTTTAAACAAAAACAAATGATAACGGTTGCATCTGCCATGTCATGTTCACATCAGGTGACTTGATCAATGTAACAACCATTGTAAACCTCAAACGTTTTGCTAAAACTACCTAATCTCTCTTAAGGGTCAATTGCAGTAGATCAGGCATGGGTATACTTTTGCAGACAATTTTCTAAATCGTTTGTCTCCATCTTGAACAGTGTTTGCCAAAGTTTTTCAACGATTGTGGGAAACAGGAACTTTAACAGTCCACAGAGTAAACTGCGGTCTCTGAGAAACTGCCGTATTGCAGGTTTTGAAGAAAAAATGCTTCATATGGTTGAAAAGAACCCATCCATTAGCAGCCAAACCATTGAATGTGACATTGGTATTAATCATATGAGCGTATGGCAAGTTCTGCATGAATAACAGTTCCCTACACCCCTACTATCTGGAAAGGGTTCAAGCAATGAGTCCAGTTGATTTTCCACGACGAGCTAACTTTTCTTACTGGTTTGTGCAACCTTGTTGGTTGCAAGTTAAATTTCCATGGCTTGTTCTGTTTACCATTAAATTTTCCTTCAGCAGGGAAGGCATCTTCAACTTCTGAATCAGCCATGTTTGGGACAAAGAAAACTCGTACACCTCTCACTCCACTAGATTCCAACAGCAGTTCAGCATCAACGTGTGAGCTTGTATCACCGACGGTGGTTTAATTGCTCCATACCTTCTTCCACCCTGCCTCACCGACCCCATTTATTTGATATTCCTGCAAGAAGTATTAGCAGAATTTTGGGAAGATGTACCACTATGAATTTGTCAACAGATGTGGCTGCAATAAGATGGTGTGTCACCACACTTTTCACTCGCCTTCTGAGACTACATCAGCCAAGTATGTGGGGACATATGGATTGAGCAAGAGAGACCAGTAGAATGGCCCCCATGCTCCCCTGACTTAACTCGGCGAGACTCTTTCTGTGGGGCCAGATGAAAAGCCTAGTATATAAAACCCTTGTTGAAAATGAGGAAGGTCTTGTAGAGTATGATGTCATACTCTACTAGCACCCACACTCTTGAACTCTGAGCCTGTCATGTGTGGCACTAGAGGGCGGGTCACGTGGTCTTGCTCTCTGGGTTCCATGCGGGCGGGACCACAGCTCAACTCTAATTCACTTTCTACATTCATTCACTTTCGGTCAGTCACATCGCTCTAATTAAAAACAGCTTTTTGTTTTCATAAAGGTTCTGCCACACAAGCCAAATTCGGAATAAATCTGCCAAAAAAGGATAGCATGCCCAAAAATCTTGATAATTTCTTTGGGGTATTAGTTGTTTTGAATTCCACTATGGGGCGGATTTTTTCTGCATTTATAGATGTACCCTTATATGAAATTATATGCATCAGGTATTCTATTTGTGTTACGCCAACTTGTATTTTTGAGGGTTTGTGGTTAATCCCAATTTGCGTAATCTTGTAAACACTTCTTTTAAATGAACCTTATGTTCGCTAATGTTGTTGGAGTAGACCACTAAATCATCTAGGTAATTATAAATGAATTTTTATTGAATATCTCCGAAGACTATGTTCATAGGCCTTGTTAAAACTCTTGAACCGACTGACAAGCCAAATGGGAGGTAATTATATTCAAACAATCCTGTTTGCGTTGCAAATGCCGTCTATTGCTTGCATTCCTCTTTTGAAGGAACTTGGTGAAATGATTTATTTAAATCCAACAAAGTAAATATTCTAGTTTTACCTAAGTATTGGAATGCCATTTCTTGCATGGGTAGGGAAGTAGCTTCAAAACGTATGTTCTTGTTTAATTTTTGATAATCCACTACTAAACGGGGTGATTTTCCTTGTTTGGAAACTAAGAAGGCAGGTGATGCAAATGGGCTATTTGAAGGCCTTATTATGGCTTTATTTAAAAGTTCACTAATATGATTGCTTAATATATTTAACTTGGGAGGGGAAAAATAATATGAGCGTAATCAAACCAAGGTTTTGTCCAAAATGACAATCTCATACTTTATCAAGTTAGTCTTGCCGATTTTATCTGTGATGATGTCACCAAACTCATTTAATAGATCTTGTAGCAATTAATTACTCTCAGCAACCTTGCTGAACATATTAATTGATTTTAGTTTGGACAATTCTTTCAGTTCTACTGTAACCTCTCCTTTTTTATTGTGTGGGAACATAACCTGTTTGTTACTCATAGATATTATCATTTTAGAAGATTCAATGAGTTCTTTACCCAACAGCAAGTCTATGGTTAGTTTAGGTGCCACAAAAAACCAAGACAGGCCGCTAATCTTAATAAAAACTTTTGTCTTTTTATTAACCTCAAATATATCATGATCCGCTGTGATACATTCTATATTGCAGTCTTATTCCTTTTTTATACACTTGTCATTGCATAACTCTTTGTACAACTGTGTGGAACATACATTATTAATGGATCCAGTATCTACTCATGGGTATACTTTATATTTTCCTATACAAGCTTCTAAACACAACAATGATACAAGAGTATTTTTATGGCATGCTAAGTATTTTTGAAAACTTTGCTTAGTCCTTGGCGCGGACCCAGATGTTTTTCTGTGCATAATAAGTTTTTTTGTTGATGTAGTTATGTTTGGGGCTCTTATTTCTAATAGGACAGGTAGATACTAAATGTTCAGGGGAATTGCAAGAGTAACACCTTTTAGTTTTACACCTAGGTTGTTCAATATAATTCTTATTGTTAGGTATCATGAAACCTCATGGAACCTTCCTCATACTTTGGTTTCTTGTAATCTTCTTCTTGTTTGTTCTGTTGTTCATTACACATTTTAACCACTTGGTTACTGTAAGCGTGAGGTTTTGGTTATAACCACTGGTTAATCAAGAACAATATTCGATGCCAGGTTATTGAACGTTTATCAATTGGTGGCTGAAATCTTTTGTTAAACATAAGTTTGCGCTACAATTACAACTGATCCACAAAGAACAATGTCTGATAGAAGTGTTTGGTTTGACCTGCTAACAAGCACTGTGTTGTTCGACTGACAGAAAGTGAAAGTTTATAAAAAGTTAATAGTTTAACCGTGGTCCCACCTGTGTCGAAGCCAGAGAGCAAGACCATGTGACTTGCCACTAGCGCTACACACGGCAGGCTCAGAATTCAAGAGCATGGGTGATAGTAGAGTATGATGTCATACTCTACCATCTGCTAGAATGTATCCTCGTGAAGAGGCAAGAAATCCAAATGAGGTCTGACATTTTTGAAAGAGTGCACCAGAACATGCTTCACATGTGCAATGCTTACATTGCAGTTGGTGGAGATCATTTTAAACAATTATTGTAGCTATTTGCTTTAACAGTGCTAAACATTTTTGTATATAGAGGCCTAATGCAAGCAAATTAATTATTATGAGAATTATTCCTATTACTGAACTGAACACACTAAGAGTTCCACCTGCAATGCGCAAATAGTATGTTTCCGGACATGAGTTCCTTATTAAAAGTTGATCTATTTTGGACCTCTTATATATACTAGAAGTGTGACCTGTATTCATTTACACCTTTTGTGTGTAATAAGAGGTTATCAAACTTTCTTTGATTATGAAAGAAATGCAATAATAAATAAAAGATTGCAGAAGTTATAGTTAAAACTACTTCAACAGTTTGCCCTTCTTAAGTTTGTTAAAAAAAACCACAAACACACACCAGAATATAAAAAAAATAGTAGAAATATCGGGACATTTAAGGGCACGCTTTGAATAATAGACCTTTGCATGGAAGAAAAATCGTATTGAAGAATTAGGCTAAGCATGCCGATTCAAACCCTTGTCGATAGTCTGTCGTCGGTCACCAGTCGCCCGTCGTCTGTTTCCAGCCTGTGGCCAGGTCACTTAAGTAAAATGCCTCCATCTCCTCTATACTTCCACCATTCTTCTCTTCTCAAGTGTAAACTTTACAATTGTTCAATTTACACTGTTATCTGCTCCTCCCATCTCTTTCTTAGCCTCCCTTGCCATATTTTTCCTACACACTTTATTTCAAGCATTTTCTTTGGCATCCTCTCTTTCTCCATCCTCTTTATATTACCATACCACTGCAGTCTTGCTTTCTCTACCATCTTATGTACTCCCTGTACCCCCACTCTTTCCCGAAAAACTTCATTCCTAATCTTGTTTCTCCTCGTGACAGCTAACATGTGCCTCACAAACTTCATTCCCATGGCTTCCGCTTTCCAAATCTCCCTTACATTCGATGTCTATGTTTCTGCCGCATATGTGACAATGGGTACAAAGTATGCCCTGTACAACACTTCCTTACACTTAGAGGGCACTTCTCTTCTCCATAGCAGGTCTCTTACATACTTAAAGACCAACTCTCCCTGCTGTCCTCTTCTAATTAAATCCTCTCTACATCCACCTTGCCCTTCAATCACAACTCCAAGATATTTTATGTTTTGTACTTTTCTCAGCTTTAATCCATATAATTTTATAGCTTTACTAAGCTTTATCCTCTTCCTTGTCATTACCATCATTTCACACTTTGCCATGCTAAATTTCATTCTGCAATCTTTCACTTCCTCATTCCATTCCTGTATCTGTTCCTGTACTTCCTCTTCCTACCACCCCCAAACCATCAAGTCATCAGCAAACATCGTGGCTTTCATAGTTTCCTCCTCGAGTTTTCCTGCCAATTTGTTCATGACCATTTCCATTACCATTAAAAATGGTAATAGTGTGAGGGCACTCCCCTGCTTTAATCTATTTCTTATTTGGAACCACTTTGTCCTCTCCCTCTCTGTCTCAACATAAAACCTGTTATCTTCATATATTCGTTTTACTCTCATTTCAACTCCTCTTTCTACTTCGGCTTCCTCCCTCACTTTCCAAACTTTATTTCTATTTATGCTATCATATACCTTCTCCACATCTATAAATACCATTACCAAGTCTTTCCTATATTCATATCTTATTTCCATCAGCTGCGGTATGCCAAGGATTAAGTCTCTTGTAGATCTCTTTCTCAGGTGACCTGGTGGTCTAGGGGTAAGGAGTTGGACTTCTGTGCTGAGGGTCCGGGGTTCAATTCTCGGTCCCGGCACAGATTTATGTGATTACCAAACCATTCCTTCACCTATGACAAGACGTGTATTAATCACAACTTGTGAATGTGAGGAATGCCAGGCCTTCACCGTGGTTCGGATTCCACGTTAAACTAATAGGTCCTCCATTTCATCTCACAATCACCCTACCATTACACATCTGCATAAGTGCGTACAACCCGAATGGGTAGTAAGACACGGTGCTAATAATAATAATAATAATCTTGTAGATCTCTGTTCTCTAAATCCGCACTGTTCCTCTCTCCACCTTCCTTTCATTTTATTTCTTATTCTCTTTTCCAGTATCTTCTCAAATGTTTTTGTACATTGGCACATCAGCATTATCCCCCTGTAATTTGTACACTTCTATCTATCTCCTTTATTGAAAATAAGTATTATAACTCCTTTTTTCCAGTCTTCTGGTACTATGTTCGCCTTCCAAACCACTCTCAGTACCCTGTATAACCATTGTATACCTAATTCACACGCAGCTCTTATCATTCCCATACTCAGTTCATCAACTCTTGGTGCTTTTCCTTGTTTCATCCTCTTTAATGCGTCCTCCACCTCTTTCTATGTGGGACCTTTTCCCTCCTCTTCTGCTATTTATTTCACCTCCTCTGTTTCACTCATAATTTTTTTTTCTGGACTAAACATCTTCTCAAAATATCTCATTCATAATTCAATTTCTTTCTCTCCTGTCTTCAACATTATTCCTTCTTCAACCATCTTTCAACCATCTTTCTATATTCTTGTCTTTTCTCTCTTCTCCTGTTTCTTACTTGGATATATAACACTGATCCGCTTTTTTTCTCCCCAAAATATTGTATAGCAACTGTGTATCACGTTTAAATAATGGTGTTTTAACATTAGTCCATGATTTTCCACTGGTCACTTTTTTAGAAAAATAAATACTTTTCCTCTTTACTTCAATCTCAATTGTCTGAAAAAACAGAAATTATTTCTAATAAATGACCTAGAAAAAACAGGAAATTTTGTCTAGAAATCTTTTTTATCAGTATTGCACTTTATTGTTTCAGGATTTTTATGAATGATGATTACATTTCAAAGTGCAAACTAATATGCCACATAGCTTACATTTGCTGCTAAAGATTACTACATCTGCAAAATATAATAGTGCCTTTTTTTTTCTTTCTTTTCTTTTTCTTTTACAACCCTGTGTCATTTGCAAGCAAAGTTGAATGTTCATCGTCACTTTCTTTAAAAAGAATTTAAATGTATAAATAATGTAAATACAGTAGAGTTTCGGAAATTCAACATTCCATGTAACTCAACGTGCACACAGGTGTTGGCGCCGGTCATCACAATCCAAGGTCATTCAACTGTATAACCTCTCAGTTTGTTTGTGTAACTCGAGTGGAACAGTCGTGCTGTGTTTGTTAGTTTTTCAATTCAGTAACGTGTTATTCGAATCAATACAATATTATGTGTATAGTACTGTACTGCATTTCTGTATATTATATATGTGTGTGTGTGTGTGTGTATATATATATATATATATATACACCACCATTATATTAACACATAATATATTTGTACTGTACATATATTACTGTTACTGTACTGTACAATACTACAGTACATTATAATTGTGCCTATAATATTTGATATTGTACTCTTGATTCATCCTTGTTTAGTAATCATAACATGACATGCAAGTTAATTCGTAAAACTCAACATTTTAATAACTTGACACCATCTCAGTCCACATTAGTTCGTTTTTCCAAGACCTTACTGTAATAGAAATCACCAAAACAATTATAAAAGAAAGAAAAAAATCATTGAAATGGGAAGAGGGAACATGTGATTCAGTTTGAATGTGCTAAAAGTTTGTTCCTAATAGAATTGATATATAATGTAAATTTTGCACAGCATTACCCACCTTGAACTGAACATCAACAGGTTCTAATCCACGACAGTCAAAAACAATAATTGTCTTAAAATTTTCACTATCATCCTTGGTGTACTCTGAATTGGTTTCAACAATGACAGCTAAAACAAAACAAAAAAATTATAGTTAAAGAGCATTGGCTGAAATATGTAGATATACATTCTATTAGTTTTAGTCATGCTAAGAGATAAAAAGGATTTTGGTAATTTGTTTAAAATACTTGGTCAAAATAGTATAAGATTTGTGCCGGGCTAATGTGATATTATCTCGCACAAGGTCACTGTGATGTAACCTTTGTTGTCACACATCGATTTCTATTTTCTTTTTATTCTTGATTGGATGCCCTTCTTTTCGCCTAATGGATTGTATTTAATTTTATCTTTATCAAGCCTCTTGTGTGCGCCTGCATGACTATTTCCCCTACCTTGTATGCGCTGTGAATTCTCCCCGTCTATTGTTATCTCTCCCCTTCCTCCTTTTGTATGGCTGCGCATGCGCGTTACGCTTGTACTCTGACACTCTTCACAGCTGATCTCTTTTTCTAGTGATTATTATTCTCGCTTTGGAAGCTCCAAGGAACGGTTCTGCTAAGTAACTAATACTGAGTCACTTCTATCAGCTAAGGGGGGGGG
>CABFOW010003890.1:50536-65349 GCA_902141385.1 Timema californicum
CGTCTAAGCGACGAGTTTGATACATTTACAAGTCTTTCTCCAGCCATTGCCCAGCTCCATGACAATGATCTGTCGTTGATCGTCGATCGTAGAATAGTCAGTATTTGCATACTTGCATAGCCATTATATAGGGATTTCATTGTTATGATGGGGATACACAAACACACGCGGTGACGTCACGATGCCTGCAAAAAGCCACGTAGGCCATGTGGATGTTGTTGAAAGTTGTTTTTGCTCCATTGGAATATTAGTGAACATCTCCAATCACCCGATGTTTTGAAGGAGGTTCCTCTAGTATCCGTCAGAGGTCGGAAACATAGTTGTCTTCAAGTCGATGTAGATAGTCCTTGGCTCATTTCACGCTAGTACAGTCGGAGTGCTGGGACGCGTTTGTTGATACACCGGCCTTTCCTGCTCCAGTCGCCGGTCTTGGTTTACCGTGAGTCGTCCAGCCTAGCAGGATTCTATTGAAAGCAGATTCATGTGGTAAGTACGTGGACAGAATATATATTACATTGGTTTGGATTGAGTAGTGAAACATATTGTCCAGCATGGTTATATTATGTCTTCTTAGCCTACAAGAACTACAACAGCGAACAATACTATTGTAGGGATCCTAAGATTAATTGATTTTATTGGAGCGGGTAATATGAATTGATGCGATACATCCATTAACGTCCGTAGTGGGCGTGGTCCCATTGGAACATTATACATCGTAATGTTACATTAGTAGCTTCCATTTGACAGGAACCCAACTCTCAGTTAGCATTAAGGCACCTACCATACTTCCATTTCATGGGAAATTGATTGATCCCAAAAAAATTTCCAAGTATATTATGAAGATGACAGCATCCTTGTATTAACTAAGCTTGTCAGGCAAAAGAGAGCAGGCAATCACTCCTAAATGTTTCCATCCTAGCCTACATGTAAACACTTAAAACCGCCAATAATGTGTCCCAACACTCGAGGCATACTTTCTGGTCAAGGTGTCCCAATGAACACACACTAGCCAAACATAAGCCTCAGCAAAATGTCAGCCTAGAAACAGCCAAACTTTAGCCTAAGCAAAACATTAGCCTAGAAACAGCCTAACGTTACCATTTGTGTTGCATTTTGAATGTGTGCCAGAATACAACCGAGTCTGACTTGTGTATGAGGAACAGCCAATCGTTCACACCTTTTGACAGGCTGCTGTAGTGGAGCTTGCCTTTGTCAGTAAGTCAGTCAGTCAGTCAGTCAGTCAGTCAGTCAGGAAAATGGTATTTTCATAGTATCATCTGGGAGCACAAACAAACTTCTGCCTTCATCAGCAGTTAAAATGTAACATAGAAATTAAATAATAATTCCACAAATGATACATAACACCAAAATCAATATTTTCAAATCATATAACCCAAACGGTTAGTGAGATGCAACAATATATATATATATATAATAACTTGAAAAAAAATATATATGTATTCAACTTATTATTTGTGACTACAAAGGGAATCATGCAAAGATTTTTAAAAACTCAAGCTTTAAATTGATATTAAATATATTGAGATATGTGGATTTAATACATACATAAACTGTTTTTACTTCTGCAAAACTTGCAAGTGGAAACATAGTTGACATCAGCCCGCCCAGAGGGACCTGTGATAGTATTAGCAGCACTCACATCATGCCATGTTTCAGGTACATCTTGGCAAGCAGTGCACTTAAACTAAAACAACAAAACGCATCTTAAAACAATTGTTGAGTGCAGAAAACAAGCACAAAATCTGTAAAACTGACAATATTAAACAGGTGTATCTTTCAGAGTATTGAAAAACTGTTTTATTTCACACCAGAAATATTAGCATCTGACAATTAATGATATTAATTATCATAAATTTGCATTTTATTATTGTAATTTAGACCAAGAAACTATAAAAGTTTGGTTTGTAAGTTCGTTTTAATGATTTGATGACAATCCTTTGTTTAGCAAAATGATTAGAATATATTAAACACTGATAAGGAAATGTGGAAATGTAGTTCAGTAGCTTCCCAAAATATAAATGGAGTTGTGCAGAACATAGTATATACCACGTTATTGAGCCCTGGGGAAAAATTACTTAAATCAACATTCTTGCTTGTCCAAATCACAGAGTTTGTATTAAGAGCGTACATGATATGCCAATCAACTCCATGATAGTCGGCTAGAAATTGTAAATTTACATGAACACTATTGCACTTGGATCATTTCTGATTAAAAATTAATGGCGATAAAAAGATATTAGAAGTTCCTAATACTGAACATGGTTGAAATATTAAATGATATTTTGGTAAAGGCTGCATTGAATGAAGAGACAGATATGTAAGATGAAATGTGTTTTTTATTTGATTTTAAATAGTTAAAGAATCAATCCATGCTAAATTATAGAATTAACTTTTAAATGTACCGTAATAGTAACATAAACATTAATCAAGATACAATTCCACATTCCTAAGTACAGTCTTAAAAAAAAACATATTTTGTGAAAAGGTTTGGATGTGCAGATTTAGCAAGGCTAAATGCTATGTAAACAAAAAAAAACCTCCCCATTTCAATATCTGCCCGTCTGGAGCTCAGCTTGTTCATTTAAGGCTGAACCTCCTCCCAGAGAAAGAAGTTAGAATAGTGATAAAAATAATAAAATATCATAAACAATGGGAGGATTGCAACACTCAGCAAAACATTAAAGTGATCACTAACTCTTGATTTGTAAAAAACAATAAATAAAATAGAATCTATTATGTCAAGTGCATACATGAGTGCGAGCTGGACAGTAATATGAAAGTGTTGCAGACAAGCAAGCCGGTTAGATATGTCAACAGTCGATGAATTTTCAAACCCTACCTTAAGAAAAGAAAATATTTTGTGGTATGAAAAAATATTGAAAATTACATTACCTACCTTCATGTAGTAAGTGAATTCAGGTTGAGGTGTAAATATCTTCTTAATTCCATCTAATGTAGCACAAATTTGTAGTGCAAATTTCTAAAACAAAAACCATTTAAAATTTCTATGTTGCTTCATAGCCGATTAAAATATTATGAAAGCTATCAAATAGAGTGTGATCATAAAGTTTTTATTGACACAATGCATTACTTATGATTAACATTTTGATAGCTCTTTTCAAATTAGTTCCTGTTTAATACAATGAAATTATTTAGACATTCTTGCCAGTTTTCAAACCCATTACATGACATTCTTTTCAGGATTGCCTACCTATAACACCTTTACAACTTGATGTGCAGACTACCTGTATTCACAACAAAGCTACTGATTTAATTGTAGAATTAGGAATAAGTCACGGAATGAAAGTTCTGGACCATACAGTATGTGTATGAGACATATCACAATCATGCTTTGTAGGTATTAAATGACAACACCAGCAATGGGAGATCACGACATATCATGGTGCAGCAGCCAGCCACCTGCTTGCATCTAAGATAGTTTTTTTTTATAATATAAGGAACGTACTTGAATGGAACAGCTAATTAGATTAATTGGTACAACTTCTTTGGTCAATTAAACAATATGAATATGAAATATAATATGAAGATAATTTATTCAATGAGAAAATGATATCAATAAATCAAGTCAAATAAAACAGGTACAATAACATTTCTAAGAAATCATAATTGAGATTGTTAAATAGTAAAGTTCTGAAATTAATTAGCATACAACAAGGAAAAAATATTAATCTGTGCAAAACAATATTTAAGTGGTAGCAGATTAAAGGTATAGTGCATAAGCAAAATAAAAAGGGGAAATTAACAAATTGACTATGATAAGAGTTATTAGTATAGTAACTTGACACTAAAAAATTTGAGTGTTTGAGAAAAGATAATAGGGTTTATGAAGATTGTGACTTTAAAAAAATACTAGTTTAATTAATATGCCAACATTAGAGAACTTATTAGTTGAATAATTAAATATACTACTAAACAGTTTGATTTTATATTGACAGGAAAGACATGTTCTGTAATGTTTAAGATATTTAAACAGTGACAATGGAAAGATGATTAATAGAAAGGTTAAAATAGTTGACTAGGTTGTTATTTATGTACCTTATATACGTAAAAAAAAAAATGGTATAAAATCAACATGAAACATATTAAAATGAAAGTTAAGACATAACAGGTGACTTATTTCACAAAATTATTAAAAGATTGTAGAGAATTTAATGTTCAAGACTTGTTATTCGAGTCAAATGGTTTCTAAAATTCTGCTTGTGTTAACTATCGAGACAAGATTAATTGTAGATTTAATGGAAATCAACAGATGTGTCATCCAGGTTATGCTTTACTCAGCTATGATATATTATAAATACAAGATCATATAAAGAAGTGTAATCAAAAGGAAAAATTTGACGTTGGAAAAGTTTGAATAAAGTAACGTTCCTTATCTGTGTGATTTTAATTCCTCACCTTACATAATTTGTTTCTGCTCTTTACTCAAACTTTTCAAACGTTATATTTATAGTAATATTTAATTTTGTTAAGTTGATATTTAAAGTGATATTATAAGTTTTTAGGTTATTAACCACATTTCCCTTTCCCTCTGTGGCAAAGTTGAAGCAACCATCGCGTTTCTGGCTCTACAGTTCCCTGAATACTCAACCACATAGTTGCAAACGAGATATAATTTAACTCAGTAAAATACATTTAGCTATATATTCAACCACTACTCATAAATTTAATGTAAAATATGATTAAGAAATAACTCACCACCATGTTGTTTGATCAAAGATGGACTGGTCCTCAAACTTAAAACCTACAATATGAAAAGTATATGTGTTAAAAAGAAGTTTAAAAATGTTACTGGCAATTTTGTTTTGTAATTCTAAAATCATATATTAATGACTAGACCCTATTTATGCGCCCCCAACACATTGAATAATTTACACAATGCAATAGACAAATGCGAGTCTATAACTCCGAAGAATAAATCCAAAATAAAAGTATTATTTATATTCAACCCAACTAAAGAAATAAAAGTGTTTTTTGGCCCTTAAGTGAAAATAGATTAAATAAGAATCCAAAGGGAAAATTGATACTAAAATAACTATAAACAATGTTACAGATATGAAATACTACTTGTGTAATAAGGGGTTGGACTGTTTAGTAGTGTTTTGAGTCTTATCTAGTTTATTTAAACTATTTATCTTTTAGCTTTACAATTTTTGTAAGAATTTTCTGTTTTAACTTTTATGACATACAGAGTCTACTCCGCACTTGAAAATTAAGCAGTAACCAACAATTTTTTTTCTATAATCTCTTTGTTCAACAATAAAAGAATTTTGTCTTGGTTGGATATAAACTAGTTAGTAAGGTCGGTTGTAAGTGGAAAATAAAATAACAAACAAAAATACACGTAAACAAGTATGGATGCTATAAGAAAAACTTTAATTCAAAATCAAGAAATAATATATGTGTTGAATCAAGGACAGCCCACCCTTAAGAGGTCACAGGGGCCAGACCCAACCAACATTTTTCCAACATTGTTTTAACATAAAAAATTATTTTTTCTTTCTTTTTATTCTATAAAATATTTTGGAAAAAACATGAATATGAAGTGGAGCACCATTATCTACAGCCAGTGAATTAATGGATTCATTATTCAGTATTCCAGTAAAGATTATTCATTCCTCACTCCAAATGATACACGAGGACTGTACCATCACTCTACAGACAAAATATACAAACTGACACAGGTCAAATCTGACGGGCCCTCTCAAAGAGGCCACACATAGTGTGCGATGTCTCTCAAGGTCAATGCACTCTACTATTCTGGTGAGAGCTTTGCACTAGCAACTAGGGCCAGTCTACGTGGGCCCGCTATACAATAAAGATGGTCTATATTTCTTTTTTGCGTTTATGTGTCTGTGTTTTGACCCAAGAAGTAAGATGAAGCGTGAAAATGATTGATTAAAATGAATAAATTAGATTCTTACTGCATGAAAAACTTGAAATTAAACAGTTAAGAGCACATCAGCCTAATCTGGCTTTACATTTATGCAGGTGGATGGCAAGAAAAAAAACCTCTAATGTTTGGTTTGGTAAACAAGTGTGGTTAACTGTGAGTGAAGAAAAACGGAGCTTATTTTGTTTTTATTGTTTATTGGTAGTGAGGGGTTGAGGACAACAGTAGCTGTAGGGATCTTAATACATTCAAGTAAAAGAATTTAAAAATAATGGATATGTGCAACTCGGCACCAAAACTTCCTTTTATCCAGGTACACATCCTAACTGGTTGTGTAACCTTTTCCTATCGGAAGATAGGACAAAATATACATGTTACAAAAATAGGTTTAAGTGTAAATAGATTTTAATGATCAACTAAAGGAAACATTACAAATAACTTATGATTAATATAAGTGAGTTTTATTTATCCTGTAATAATTTTGGAACATCACATAGGCACAGAAGACTTAAGTATACAGGAAGATAGTGGGACATTGAAAGATCCATAGTTTGTTTACAGAAAATACAAGAGTGCGGCCACAATGACCTTAGCACTCAGTGTCAAACATAAACCAAGACTGAAGTTTCTTTATCAACAACATTAAAGAAACAGCAAACAACTACATGTAGAATGAGTGGCCAAATCCTAGATAGGAGAGCCCAAGAGTAACAAGTATTGCATGGTAAGTTTCACTAACCAGAAAAATACATTGGAAACCATTCCAATGCTGTAAGAACATGAAAAACCGTATCTTAAGGGTGCCAACCACGCCAACATAAATATTCAGCTAGTGATGTTCAGACACAGGGAAATAATTGCCCCACTACTAGAGTAAAGGAAACTACTAACATTTATACTAACATGAATGTATGAATGAAGAGCCAATTGGGCTATTATCCAATGACCTAAACTTTCCCTCGTAACTCTTTGATATAGTTCAAAGCCCTGATTTCCTGGGTTGTATTTAGAATTATTGGTAGTTTACCAATGTGCACTTGTCAAGGTGATAAAGGTCATAAAAAACATTATAATTGCTAAGATATTCAGAGTTATAGTTATATTCTTTCCACTCAGTCTCTGGTTCCTTCACTTTTATATACTTTTTTTTTGTAATTTATTTATGTTATGATTATTATAACTCTATAAGGAAAACCTCTTTTCGCTTTATGAGATAACTATTATATTTGCAAGAAGGTACAGGAAAGGTGGATAGAAACATATAAAAGGGGGACAAACACAATATGGCCTTTACAATGAAAAGAAGAACACAGTTCACACTTTACACTGCTGCCAATGGACAAAGAGGTAATGGATGTCTCTTAAAGAAAATTGATCGTCACCGCACCTTTAAGAGACATCCATTACCTCTTTGTCCATTGGCAGCGGTGTAAAGTATGAACTGTATTCTTCTTTACATTGCAAAAGCCATATTTGTTCATCCCTTTTATATGTTTCTATTCTTCTTTGCTGTACCTTCTTCCAAATATAATACAGTTACCTCATAAAGCGAAAAAGAGGTTTTCCTTATAGAGTTATATCATTATATATTCGCATCCATGTCCTTTTCCTGTGTTTGTCCTTTATTTTATTCCTTTTAAATGTTCCTATCTATGTGTTCTATCATTCTTTACCATTTTCCTTTTTCTCCTCTTTTGTGTTTTTTGGTTTTCTCTTTTAGGAAGTTGCGTTGCGCGTTTCACACTCCTCCCTGATGAGTTCCGATAAAATGAAACCTAGGTCGGGGGATTGGGTGGTGACGATCAATTCTCTTTAAGAGACATCCATTACCTCTTTGTCTATTGGCAGCAGTGTAAAGTGTGAACTGTGTTCTTCTTTTCATTGTAATGGCCATATTGTGTTTGTCCCCCTTTTAAATGTTTCCATCCACCTTTCCTATACCTTCTTCCAAATGTTATGATTATTAGTAATTTATCCCAATAGATTCAAATCCAACCAAGCTCTAGTTTACAATCCCAAATGCTTTGCCCTGTCAAAATCAGAATCTGGGACTCTCATTTCAGGATGCAGAAGGGATACTTACAAAATTAAGATTTACAACCTTAACTTTATAAATTACCCTGGGTAAACTTGATGTTGACTTCATAATAATATAAAAATTATACTTTGATACAGAATGCATTTAACCCCCTTAAAAAATGTAATATGTCTTCACATTAAGAAAAAATAAATAGCTCAACACTGCTTATTTGTTAGCACTTATACTTACTAAGCTAAGGGTCTTGTGTTCGATTCCTGACAGATCTAAAATGCTGGCAAATTGTTGGCCGAAGAGCTGGATGTTGTGTTTGTTCTAGAATAGTGTTGGTTTTTAAGTAGCTTCATTATAGTATAGTCAGCGTTTCAAAAAGTGCTCGTTAAATAGCCTAAACCTTAAAAAATAAATAAAAAAAAGATGAGACTACTCTCAATGGAATATAATGAACACTATAACTTAATCTAGTAGAAATTTTTTCACTTCTCAAATCCAAACGAACCCTCTGCTTTTCTATTTAGGAATTTATTGGTCAGGCTTGAAATGGTGTGAGGGATTGGTGGGAGAGGAGGGGGAGCTAAGAGGCAGTATTAGAGGCGATGCCCTTGACAGGCTCCAAGTCAACAACCTGCCTATGTATTAGTGTACCGAGGAGGAATTGGAGTTAATATTAACTACTTGGGTGACATCTAGCAGATTCAAATCAAACTAGACCACTAGGGAATTTCACCTTAAACAGAGCTGTATAAAGTTGGCAGCAAGGGAAATCCATCATAAAAGTAATTAAGTTGTTATGGACATGTTGAGGCAAAGGAAATTATTTTAAGCGAGAAACCTCTTAAAAGGGTTTTCCCTCTTTTGATCAATAGCCCGAGGATTAATAAGGATCTTTTCTCTTCCCTATAGTTATGTAGTGTTCTAAGCATGTGTAAACCTCTTGTTAAAATATATGGAAGCGTGCCGGGAAAATCAGTCAAGAAGTTTACCTGACAATAACAATATTTGTTTATTTTATTTATAACAATCAAAAATGAAGATACATAAATAGAACATAAATACAATAACATCGCGTGAAGCGCTTATCCTCCCAGAGATAGAAATAACTCCATTATAACTCCTAACAACCGTTTCTACATCATTAACATTGGAACTAATATTAGAAGTTATCATAACACGCGCCTTCAAGCAAAACGCAATAAACATTACCATTAATCTTGATAAATTAATATATTTAAAGTCTTTACATAGAAGCTCAAAGTTTAAAGTTCATTTAACTCGTGCATTAAGGTCAAAAAGCAAAACTTCATTATAATCCCTAACAAACATATTAACTTTGGAACTGATACCAAGAAATTAAATAAATATGCGTCTTTAAGCCAAAAGAAGTCAACATAGTGTTGAACAGCAGTAATAAAAAGGAACTACCTTTGGATTAAGTCTGAAGACTAACATACGAGTGCCCTGTGCTATATGTTAGGAAAGTTAACTAAATAATCCCACATACAATACAATAAGTTAACGATACCAAAGAAGTGACGGGTGGTAAGTCCGAGACACAAAGTTTGCCATAGAGTGGCCTGAATATATATATATATATATCAATTAAAGCTATATTGCACTGAATAATAGAATGTAATCTCATATAAGGAGACAGAAAGGTGACCACATTTGCAATGAACCGCGAGCAAAGCAAAACATTACAAAGTTAAATGTTTAAATGAATTAAGTTTCAAAACAATTTTGACAAGATATCCCCCCATTACGACGATAATGAATTTTGTTTATTAAATAATAGATCCCGGCCTTTAAGTCGCCATCCTCACCTAGGTCAGTCAGCGGTATAATGGGTGACCATTGAAAACCAACGTCCCAATTTATACCCATAATTGTATTCACAGAGAGAAGGGGAAAGGGAAGGAAGGGTAAGTGGAAAGAACAAACACAACAAGAAAAGAAGGAACTGGCAACTCGTAGAAAGATCTAAACGGCTCTAGTGCCGGAACTTGCAACTCGACGCGGCCACGCAGAACCTCATTCTTTTGTTTCCGGCTGGACGTGGATTGATTCCCGAGCAGTCAGTCGAACGAAACCTCAACTTAGTCAGTTGAGTAGAGTGTCAGAGAGTGGAGGTCAGTCCACGTGCTCTAGTGCTGGAGTTCATCGGGGGTTTGATGAGTGTTGCCCCATTTGAAATATGTAATGATATTGATTTGTATTAATCTAAATTATGTAAAAAGTCATGGATGAAGGTAATTTTTCTTTAAAGTAATATAGGTAGAGTATCCTTTTAAGATTCATACTTGAACAAACACGCGTTTCTCAGTATGATGTGAAAAGGACTTCGCCCCTAAAATATATTTTTTATACCATATTTCTTGTTAAAATATCTACTGCATCAATTCTTGTTAAAAGAAACAAGTTCATAGTATTTGGCAGAAAACGCCATTTCTTTATACCAATAAGAAGCTAGCCTTCACAAAACCTGACGCCAGGACTCTTTCTATTAGTTGGATTTTACACTTTTGAAAAGGGGAGAGAAATGCAAGGGGTAGGTCATATATAAACCATTGTGCGTATGTTTATGGCATGAGGAGGATGATCCCCGGCATCTCACATCTACACCGATATCTCGCTCACGCACGAGTCAGTGACAGTCTAACACATTATAATATAAGTCACTTCAATATCACAAGTGTGCAGTGATAAGAAACATTTAATTGAAATATGTGCAAGTAATTTACTGGTGTAATATAAATAAACCGTGTGTGAAATAACAGCCATCAACATTTCTCTTTCTTTAATTATATTTATATACCGATTTAATTAGTGCTCGAACACGGGGCTATAGACAGCTGATTAAACGGTATCTTTTCCGTACAGTGGTGATAGACGCTCGATCACGGAGCTTAAGACAACCTAAAATCATCACAGCAATAAACAGGGAATTAATCCGTTGTGTATCAATCGACGCCCAAAGTGGGGTGATTGAGCACATAGTACTACGATCGACGCCCGAAAAAGTGGCGCGATTAAACCGATATTACTACAATTAGCTTGAACTTGTAACTCGTTACACATGGAGTCAAACCAAAATAAGTATTTGTTCCAGTTCTTGTCTGGTTCTCTAAACAAAATTTTAAAAGTTCCGGTTCTGGTTTCAGAAAAATAAAAGTTTCTGTTCTTTTCGGTTTTTTATTAGGTTCCAGTTCTGATTCTGGTTCAGAAAAATATATATTTACTAGTTTTAGTACTTTTTATATTTGCAAATAGAACATAATATACTACAAAATACAAGTTATTTATATAAAAATAACCCGCCTCGGTGACGTAGTTGGCTAACACGCTTGTCGTGTTGAGCTCGACTGCTAAGGACGGGGAGATCGAGGTTCGAATCTCGGTCGGGTGAACTGGGGGTGGGTTTTCCTAAATGGTTTTCCACTCTCCCTCCACGCAAATGCGGGTTCATTTCCTCTAATTAAACCTTCCCAAATCCTAATCCATTAGCGTAATTAGTACTTAACGCATATAACCCGAACGGGTAGTAAGACACGGTGCTAAATATATATATATATATATATATATATATAACAATACAAATAATTTAGGAGCTTGATAGTTGCACAATTAATCCAGGGTACCAATTGAACAGGAACTCATTTTATTTTTGTTTGCCAGAATTCTAAGGAATAATAAAAAGAGGTATGCTTTTTGGAAATAATTTAATTTTATTTTAAAATTATTATTTTATACATATTCTCAATTTAAATTAGTTAAATCCAATTATCTAATGCTAGTTTGATGGAGCCATGTAGCTTACCATGTCAGGGGAAAAAGGAAATAGTGTAGATGTATATGATTTTAGTTTATTTGTCTAAAAATGTTAACCTATATAATGTATCTTTAAATTATTTTTATATATAAATAAAAATATTACTTTGGAGCTTCATTAATAGGCTATTAGAATAATTTTAGGGCAATATTCTCGGTTTCAATTTGAACATTTTTATCACTCAAAGTTAAACACATCTTCCTAAACTCTTAGCCTAAAGAGTAAAATGATAAAACCCCAAACAACGTAACAATAATAATTTCTCAAAAATCTTATCTCATTAGTGCTTAGTGGTTATTGATACTTTTACAAGTCCCTTAGAAAATAAATACATCCTACCCCCACAAAAACTCCGGATAAAAGGGAAAATTTTATTTTCAGAATAAAATAAAATTTCCAAAAGAAGGGCATAAAATGCAATTAAAAATTATTTTTGACTATAAGTTAGAACCTTTAAGAACTGATAAAAACATTTAACAACCTAAAAATATACTGATTTCAATTTTGGTTCTTAAGGAGCTTTTCAGTAGATGGGGGAACAAACAACCCGCATTACACCCATTTATCTAAAAGTTAATCTAACGAAGCTTTTATCTCAACTATCATGAATGATATCAAAATATTTCTTATATCTAATTGAAGGTAAGATTATGCTGAAAGTCTTGGATTATCAAAATTTTAATAAAAACATGTAGTAATTTTATAAATAACTAAATAGAAATGAATATACATGTTTAAGCTTTAAAAAAGGAAATTAGAAACCCGCTTCCGTGGCTGTGTGGCTTAACGCACTATTCTCATGTTGGACAAGACCGCCAAAGATGGGGAGATTAGGGTTTGATCCCGATCGAGTACATTGAGTGTGGTTTTTCCTAAATGGTTTTCCACTCTACCTCCACACAAATTCAGGTGAATTTCCTCTAAATTAAGCCATTAAGCCTTCCTAATCCTTAGCCCATTAGTGTAATTAGCAGAGAGACAAATAGCCCGGACAGGTAGTAAGACACGGTGCTAAAAAAAAAGTAAATTTAAATTTTCACTGACCTTATACTTAACGTGAATATTTTACGCTTCTGATAGTATAATCAGATTTGGGATTTTATATTAATTAGCCCAATAAACTCTTCCAAAAAATGGTCATGTGTTGGTAGTTTAAATTTGCAGAGGAGATTGGTAAAGTTCCATTACTAAGGCTGGTTGGTCAATGACGGATGCCAGCGTGAAGAGGCGTTTGTTGGTCTTTCAATTATATCTACCTGGATAGTTACAACAGACCAGCCGTGACACAAAGTTCATTAAGTGTAAGTTTACTCTTTGGTACTGGTATTTTATCATTATTTACTGTGGATTTTTTTAAATAAAGAAGAATTGGAGCCCTCATTGACATAAAAAAAAAAGAATAAGGATTTGAATAGTAAAAAATTATGAGAAGTTTAAAAGAAAAAAATCCATGGACGTCGAGCATACAGTTTGGGTTCAGCAATGACATAATGACAACAGCGAATGCAATCTTAATGAGTACAAATTAATAGTCCAAAATTTTACTCCAGAACATCATAATCACAATCTTATAAAAAAATTTAATTACCCACAGAAAAATTGTTGAACTTTCTTACTTTTTAAAAGCACTCAGTTTAATGACAAAACACGAACCACTGAGTTGCAAGTTATAAAACATGGAACTAGCAAAAGAATCAAGTAAAGGACTGTGAATCTGTCTTCATTTCAAGTGTAACGTTTGTGGAAAAGAGAAAAACATATTTTCAAAAGATTCACTTGATAAATCAAGAATGAAACTCAACTCATCAGCTGTATCAGGTGTGCTAAGTGTTGGGGGTGGCCTCCCTTGTTTAGAAGATATTAATGCAGCCATTTATAGGCTATATTTGAGTAGCTGAACCTACAGTAAGCATCGCAATATAATTTGTGATGGTTTATTTGTGACATCTTTGGAAGAGATGAAGATGGCTGCTCAGGAAGAGTCGAGACTTGCTGTAGAAGAAGGAGCAGTTGATGTGGATGTTCCATTGATTACATTGGTGGCTGATAATGGTTGGGTTAAGTACTCTTACTGTTCCAACTTCAGCTCATATATGGCGTAAGTTATATTATTATTGCTATTAATCAATGCTTGCTTTCTCATTCCAAAGCCATAATAATAAACTTATTTATATAATTTTGTAGTTTCAAGCATTTCATTTATATTCCAAATTTCCAGACAATTTAAAATATAAAAGCCGTAAAAGTGGACACAAATTCAAATTTGTCTGCTTAACCTTATTCATGGTCAAATGTGTCAGCTTCACCTTTATAAGTTGAAGGGTGATGGGGTACCTAAGTTTTGAATTCCAACTGTGTTCACTTAGAATTTTTTTTTCCTAAATGAATTCCCATTTCATGCAAGGTGTTGGTGTAAATATGTGGATATTTTGAATAGGTAGACAGTTGTAGAGTTTGTGAGAGACTACCCTCATTGCATTATATTGAGGCTCAAATTAAGAGAAATCCAGACTTCCTGGGCTGTAGTCAGGAGTCAGGAGTGTAAACCCATACAACCCTACAGATCTAGACTTTTTTACATTTGTATTCTAATATTTGTGGTCTAGTTACATTCCTTGTCATTTAGACATTTCCAGTGTAAAGTAATTCAAATAACGAATTTAGATATTTTTTTAGTAAAAATTAGGTTAAAGTAAATATGAACATATTACAATTTTTTATTTATTTTTTTGTCAAGTTTGTGATTTATTTACATTACTCAGTCGAAATATTTTTTCCTCATTCCCTTAGTATCTGCTCCATGAGTTATTCACATATTTACATAAATGGAGGGGGGTTATAAATAAAGATGTTCTAATTCAGGGGAAGGTTACTCACATTTGAAGGGTACAGGGGAAAAACCATCAGAGTCCAGTTTACTATTTTTTACAGGAAGTGAAATTTAAAATCTACAGACTCGTATCTTTTATACTAATACCAAGTCCTTAGGGTATAATTTTTTCTTTTATTCACCAGGG
>CABFOW010003891.1:0-65347 GCA_902141385.1 Timema californicum
AACATCTTATCGCTCACAACTATAGTTTGACAAAGAGGACGACCAGTGGTCTAACATCTTATCACTCACAACTATAGTTTGACAGAGAGGAGGACCAGTGGTCTAACATCTTATCGCTCACAGTTATAGTTTGACAAAGAGTAGTACCAGTGGTCTAACATCTTATTGCTCACAGTTATAGTTTGACAGAGAGGAGGACCAGTGGTCTAACATCTTATTGCTCACAGTTATAGTTTAACAGAGAGGAGGACGAGTGGTCTAACACATCTTATTGCTCACAACTATAGTTTGACAGAGAGGAGGACCAGTGGTCTAACATCTTATCACTCACAACTATAGTTTGACAGAGAGGAGGAACAGTGGTCTAACATCTTATCGCTCACAACTATAGTTTGACAGAGAGGACGACCAGTGGTCTAACATCTTATCGCTCACAACTATAGTTTGACAAAGGAGGACCAGTCGTCTAACATCTTATCGCTCACAACTATAGTTTGACAAAGAGGAGGACCAGTGGTCTAACATCTTATTGCTCACAACTATAGTTTGACAAAGAGGAGGACCAGTCATCTATCATCTTATCGCTCACAACTATAGTTTGACAGAGAGGAGGACGAGTGGTCTAACATCTTATCGCTCACAGTTATAGTTTGACAGAGAGGTGGACTACTAGTCTAACACATCTTATCGCTCACAACTATAGTTTGACTGAGAGGATGACCAGTGGTCTAACATCTTATCGCTCACAACTATAGTTTGACAAAGAGGACGACCAGTGGTCTAACATCCTATCACTCACAACTATAGTTTGACAAAGAAGAAGATGAGTGGTCTAACATCTTATCGCTCACAACTATAGTTTGACAAAGAGGAAGACCAGTGGTCTAACTCATTTTATTGCTCACAGTTATAGTTTGACTGAGAGGAAGACCACTGGTCTAACATCTTATTGCTCACAACTATAGTTTGACAAAGAGGAAGACCAGTGGTCTAACATCTTATCGCTCACAACTATAGTTTGACAGAGAGGAATACCAGTGGTCTAACATCTTATTGCTCAAAGTTATAGTTTGACAGAGAGGAAGACCAGTGGTCTAACATCTTATTGCTCACAGTTATAGTTTGATTATAAAGGAGGAACAATGCTTAACTGATGGTATAATAGAAATTGAAAAAATAAGCAAAGCTTAACTTATTAAGTGAAAGGTGAAAATCTATTGAAGAAAGCCCACCAAGGGAAAAAGGTAATCATGTGAGAAGAATACAATATACAAATGTTACATTTTCCTTTCTTCTGTCTTTTATAGTAGAACACACACACATTTAAACACAATTTATCAATAATTAGAGAGAAATTGTGAATAACAACATCAACCTACTCCATTTTGCCTTAAACCTGTCTAAAACAATACGTTAAACTAATTTTGGGCTAAAATAAATTCTCTCGACCTTTGTATAAATATGATTTAAATATATAAATTTCATTTCCACAAACAAACATTATTTTTTCCAGGTACCTTGCCTTTCTGGGTGGCTGTGTTGCTCGTCGTCATTACCATGTTTTGTGCCTTCATGCTGTGCAGCTATCTCGGTATATGACCTTCCATCCAACTAGGCATCGTAAGGCTATAACATGACTTAAACAACCAACATTTCTATTTTATATTACATAAAAACATTCATAACTAGTGTGTTTAATTCCTGAACATTCTTGGGTGGTTTAGTATTTTTTAAATTTTATTTGTATTGCACTATGGGATGAATATTAGTTTAAATAGATTAAGTGGCCGCTAGTGGTGGATAAACTCTAAATCAGGACAAGGCAATTCGTATAGATTTACAACTACCTGTGAGTGTTTTATAGTATTCCAAGATGTTCTTACACCGGTTCAATTTGTCTCGTTACGCTTATATTTTTATCTTTCATTGTTTTCACTCTTTACAGTCAAATTTTATATGAATTCCCATCTAAATGATTGTTATGTTACAATAAAGTATATTATTTTTTAAATTGTTATTGTATAGTGTAAATTTCAAGTTTCGACTTGTAAACTATTACCTATAAGGTTTGTACTGTGAATGTGTATATTTTGCATATATGTCTCTTATTATAAAGGAATGTTCTTCCTTAACCCATCAAAGGTCAAATTTTTATTACAGAAGAACTTGTACTTATTGTCACTTTCAAAATAATTAGTACATTTGATTTTAAGTTTTATTTAATTTCCTTAAAATAACATTAAAACAGGTATAGTATGATAAAAAAAAATTAATTATTTTTAACTGTCGGAAATGTGCTATTTTATTTTACCATGGAAAACCTGCAACAGAGCAGATTTTTTTTTTAAACTTTCATACTTATTCTTGCTAATGGTCGACAATGTTTTACAAATAGACATCTTGATCATTAATCTTGAGCATTAATATTCACATCACATTTAAAGTTGAAATAAATGTTAAAATATTTAGCTTCTGATTATTCTAAAGTTTGCACTTTTTAACAACGTGCACAACTATACAAAATCTAATAATTTAAAAATTGTGATACATAACAAAAAGTGTTGAGAAAAATGAAAATGGAAATAATTAGTAGTAAAATTCTTTTGTTAGTGAAAACTAAGAAGTCACCATTTAGATATTCAGTAATAGGGGCATTAGAAACACTTATAAACGTGCATTTTATCGTTGCACTATAGAATACATTAGAAGCAATACTTTATAACATGTGTATAATAATAAATCATGTTAGAATGTAAAAAAACTTAAAAACAACCAATAAGTTATAAATATAAAATTAATTATTGCAAAATGGTTTTAAAATATGTGTAACAATATACAATAAAGTAATTCAAGTGATAAAATAAAAAACCTTAATGAAAGAATAGTTAGGTTAGTCCTTTATAAAAGCAAATAAATTTATCTCTTCACATATGCATACATTTTTCACACTTTCAACCTATTTTAACTTTCATGTATTTTTTAAAATTGCTGGAAATATCCCTTTTTCCTGATAAGAATGATAGTTTCATATTTGAAAATGTTACTGAAACTTAGTGTTTTCATATAAAAGGCTAAGCTGTCGTATTGATATTATTGGATGTAGCGTTCTATGACAAACAAACAAATGTTAGTAAAAACGTAATTGAAGAAAGACTATCATAGGCTTACCCCAACGGCTTGCAATTGTTGGTATAGTACCAATAGTTTATTTCCAGCAAGTAAATTTTTTCAAAAATAGTCCTGATTATTTTTATGAAGTTTATATTATTCCTTAGAGACTGTGTTTTGTCACATGACACTGTACTAATACCCATTTGATTCTAACTCTCAGCTGTTTGCTCTTTAACTCACAAATAATGAGGTCACCTTACATTGCTACTTTTCTCCATCAGTTTTATTTTTAATATCCTGTTCTCAAATTTCATCATTTATGTTGATGGTTCTTAATGTCATTCACAATTGATTTTAATACTAATGTCACTTGACTCTAAATGTTCCTTTTCAAAGTATAGAAGTAATTTAGTTAGTGACCAAACATTTAAATTAGGTCCAACACTTTGTTGTTTATTCACCCTCAGTACACTCGGCCAAGATTCCAACCCTGGCCTCCATCACTAACATGGCAATTTAAACCATGCAACCAAATATATAGATTGGTGCATCTTCACTTCTAATATTTCAGGCCGAATGGTTGAAAGCACACTCTTCTTTCTCCCTTCATGATAAAGAACTAGCCTCAAGTAGACAATCACGTTGTAAAGGGAAAATGATAATGTATCACATTTTAATTTAAAATAGTTCTTGTATAGCCTTTTAAAACAACTTGATGTGTTAGAAAAACATGAAGTATTAAATATTTTACATTTTACTAAGACACAATATTCATAGTGGGCTAAAAAGGAACCACAAATAAGTAACATTGATTCCAAAATAAGACTCTGACGACAAGACCAAATACATGATATGAATAATAAAATAAAAACACACTCCAGGTTAAACATTCTCTTTAGGGTCCTCGTAATGAATCCACAGCAAATATTTGTATTAATAAAACTTCAATTAACATTTGGTAAAGATCGCTGCCACTCACAAATGTTTAAATGGATGATAAAAATAAATTAGAAGCTTTTGAATTTTAGTGCAAAACCAGTATAAACATCCTGCCAGCCCAAAGTGATATTTGAATATCCGCCATGCTAGGAAAATAGTGCTATTGAACCTTTAAGATAAATAAAATGCCAAACACACCTTTGATATATCGCAAGATCCATAGTTGGAATCCTTCGCCAATATAATCGCGATAGTTGGCCTATTCTTTTAATTTAAAGTTTCATAGCCATGCTTAGAAACATTATAAAAACATAATATCATCTCTTTTAAGTTTTTATTTGACTTGTAAGAAAAGGGTATATACTGGGCAGTAAAATAATTAACTAAAAGTAGCTCTTAAGTATTTGCTTGACACTCATCCAGGAGATTATGATTCAAGCACAAGGTGTTGCACCGGCTTTTAACTGGCTCCCACATAGCTTTTCTTTGCCACAGGGTAAATTACAGGGAAGTTACTCTGATGAGCCACAGTGTCAAGTTATATGGAACAATACTGGCTAACAGAATTAGGGTAACAGTGGAAGGGGGATAATTTCAGACCAAGAAGATCCACAGTAGATCTCATTTTTGCTGTAAGGAAGCTGACTATGATTACAGGAAGGACCTGCGGATGACCTTCCTGAATGTTGAAAAAACCTATGGCAGTGTGTAGATGTAGAGTATGAGAAGCGTTGAAGAAGAAAGGAGTGAGGGACGAGAAGTAAGGAGAGTGAGGAATATGTACAAAGAGAGAGTGAAAGGAGGAGAGAGGACAGAGTGGTTTGAGTTAAGAAATGGCTTCAAGCAAGGAATAAGTGCCCTCTTACCACTACTGTTCGTTGTAGTGGTGGACGAAATAATGAAGGAAATAGTAGAAAGGATTGGGCGGGCAAGTATGAAAGTGATAGTATGGGCCAATTAGGAGAGAAATGTTCAGGAGCAGTTGGATGCTTGGGAAGAAGTGGTGGAGCAGTATGGAATGAGGTTTATTGTAAGGAAGATTTAAATGGTGATTACAACAAAGAAATGAATAGTGTGACAGGAGGGGAGAAATTGAAGATAGTGGAAAGCTTTAAACACCTGGGGAGTGTGATAGAAGAACGTGGAAGAAAGAGCAGAGAAATCAATGAGTAAGGAAGGCAAGCAGGAGCTTATATCTCAAGTGTGAGAAGTATAATTTGGAGCAGGTATGTGCCAAGAAAGTGTAAAGGAGTGATTTACAGGATGTACTATGTACCAATATTAACATATGCAGCGAAAATGCATATAATGAAGGAGCAGGATAAAAGTGGAATTCAAACCTGTGAAATATAATTTCTGGGAAGTACCATGGGAGTGACAAGGATGGATAGGATGAGAGGAATAGTTAAGGAGGCACCAACACTGTAGAGCATAGAGAGGTCACAGCTAAGGTTGTGCATCATGTGAGGAGATTGGAGGAGGAGAAAGACCAAGGGGCAGATGGCTGAAGAGAATAAGGAGGAGTGTGGAGGAAAGAGCTGGGTCATGGTGGAGGAGAGGTGGAGGTGATTGTGTTCCTGATGATGATTAAATAAAAATAATAAATTCTGTAAATCATATTAAGTAATAAGAAGCACTGAAAATTTGTCAAATGTATAAACTACATTTTAAGGCTAGACTTGACTTGAGATTCATAAGTTACACACCTTAAACATTCCCCCTAAATTACAAATTTGAAAAGATTACAGAAATAATAGCTTTGATGCATGGTGTGCAAAGCTACTTAAATTATTTAAATCAACGCCCTAAGTTACCATAAAAAAAAATTAAATGGCTTTTAAAAGGCATTTAATATTAATTGTATTCACCTTCTACAGCTTGATTGTATAACCGCCCTAATAATTTTTTAGCTCTCTATTGACTTAGTGTTTTTATGTTTAGTTCATTACTCATTATTTTATGGTCCATTATTTATTCGCAAATGTTTTCTCAATTTCTTTTTCTGTACTTTGTTATGGTTTTTCAAAATATATTTTTAATTATGATCACATTATTTAGGTCGGCCATTAGATGTAATTTTCACATCTATATATCTATAAATGTGGCTACATACAAGTCATATAGAAACAAATGTTTTATTTCTTGATTTATTGTTTTATTTAACTGTAGCTATTTTACTAATATAAATACTAAGACAAAACATGGTGCATTTTGATTTCTATTGTATTTTATGGTTTGGGTCATGTGTGTAAAAACATATACATAGGTTTTAAAAGTACTGAAAGAAAATTGAATATAAATAAAATTATGTGTCTGAATTTAAATTGTACGTGTTATTATTTATTTTTAAAAGAACACCGAAACCTTCTCTCACACTAAAAGACATGTTAAATTTTAAAATTACACAAATAGTAGCATTATGAAGAGAAAAAATTAATTTGTAGAGCAAGGACAGTATTGTAGTAATCAAGACATTTTTCTTGAGTTAGTTTCAAATTTTCTGTGTTTTGTTTAGCCATCACGTATGTGTTTTTGAGTATTGTATGAAGATGTCAAGCTTAGCTTTAACAGACTAGATAGAAGTTCACTACTGATAAGGTCCATAGGTGATAATAGCAAAGTCTGTATTAAAAAAACACTGGTATGTATAATTGATATTATGTACAAAACTACAAATGTATATATTTTATTTTGTCGTAGTAAAGTTGATTTTTCTTTCATTTATATAGAACTCAAAATATTGTTGTTTGTAACTAAACAGTTGGTGTGAAGTCTGCTTATGATGTGCTCAATTAAAGCTTTAATTTCTATTATATTGTTATACTCATAAAATCATTCCCATAAATTATGTTTTGTTTGTACTTTTAATTCAATAAATATATTTTAATATTTCTTTCATCATTCAACTTGACACTAACTCTTTTTTCCATACATTTGGAACAGACTATTCGGTTATATTATGGTGTAAAGTAACACATTTTGAATAAAGTTTATGCTCTGAACCAAACATTGTGGCAGGAAAGGGTTGTTGTTGGATTTTTATTTTTATTATAATTCATAGGCTTATGTATCATGAACTAATCTATGTTAGTTGTCCAAAAAATCAATTCTGATTAATTAATCAAATTCAATCATGTTAAAAATAACAATTTACTAACAGAAATTGAACCCAGGAGTTTTCGCTTTGTGTGCCAAGTCTTTACCCTTGCTTGTCTCTTATCCAAGGTCATATTTCCCAAATTATTGTGTTGAGAAAAATTGCGGTAACTGGTGAACATATTGGCCACTCATTTGTCATCTTTCCCTTAGTTGAATTTTAATCTGTAATCTGAATTAATCCAGTGGTCAATAAACATATATAAATTTATGATACTTACTCTATGGCATTAGCAACTCGAAAGTTAATTGCCACACTTACAAAAGTATGTCACCTATCCCTATCAAGATAGTTCTATCCAGCCCACCTCATTACGCCCTATCCCTTTCAAAAGATAGTTCTATTCAGTCCACCTCATTACACCCTATCCCTTTCAAAAGATAATTATATTCAGTCCACCTCATTACACCATATCATATCCCTATCTTGAGCTAGTTCTATCCAGCCCACCTCATTACATACTATCTCTATTTTGAGCCAGTTTTATTCAATCTACCTCATCACACCCTATCTCTATCTTGAGCCAGTTTTATTCAATCTACCTCATCACACCCTATCCTTATCTTGAGCTAGATTCTATTCAGTCCACCTCATTACACCCTATCCCTATCTTGAGCTAGTTCTATCCAGCCCACCTCATTACACCATATCCCTATCTTGAGCTAGTTCTATAAAGTCCACCTCATTACACCATATCCCTATCTTGAGCTAGTAGTTATATCCAGTCCACCTCATTACACCCTATCTCTATCTGGAGCTAGTTCTATCCAGTCCATCTCATTACACCCTATCTAGAACTAGTTCTATCCAGTCCGCCTCGTTACGACCTATCCCTATCTTGAGCTAGTTCTATCCAGTCTACCTCATTACACCCTATCTTGAGCTAATTCTATTCAGTCCCCCTCATTACACCTTATCCCTATCTTGAGCTAGTTCTATTCAATCCACCTCATTACACCCTATCCCTATCTTGAGCTAGTTCTATCCAGTCTACCTCATTACACCCTATCTCTATCTTGAGCCAGTTTTATTCAATCTACCTCATCACACCCTATCCTTATCTTGAGCTAGTTCTATTCAATCCACCTCATTACACCCTATCCCTATCTTGAGCTAGTTCTATCCAGTCTACCTCATTACACCCTATCTTGAGCTAATTCTATTCAGTCCACCTCATTACACCCTATCCCTATCTTGAGCTAGTTCTATCCAGCCCACCTCATTACACCATATCCCTATGTTGAGCTAGTTCTATCCAGTCCACCTCATTCACCCTATCCTTATCTTGAGCTAGTTCTATTCAATCCACCTCATTACACCGTATCCCTATCTTGAGCTAGTTCTATCCAGTCCACCTCATTACATCCTATCCCTATCTTGAGATAGCTCTATCCAGTCCATCTCATTACATCCTATCCCTATCTTGAGCTAGCTCTATCCAGTCTACCTCATTCACCCTATCCCTATCTGGAGCTAGTTATATCCAGTCCACCTCGTTACACCGTATCCCTATCTTGAGCTAGCTCTATCCAGTCAACCTCATTACATCCTATCTCTATCTTGAGCTAGTTCTCTCCAGTCCACCTCATTACATCCTATCCCTATCTTGAGCTAGCTCTATCCAGTCCACCTCATTACACCTTATTTCTATCTTGAGCTAGTTCTATCCAGTCCATCCCATTACACCATATCTTGAGCTAGCTCTATCCAGTCCTCATTACACCCTATCTTGAGCTAGCTCTATCCAGTCCACCTCATTACATCCTATCCCTATCTTGAGCTAGCTCTATCCAGTCCACCCTATCCCTATCTGGAGCTGGTTATATCCAGTCCACCTCGTTACACCCTCTCTCTTTCATTTACATTCCAATGGTTCCTCCCATCTATGTTTAGGTTTTCCCAATGGTCTTTTTCCATTGAGTTTAACAGTCAATACCTTAAATACGGTTCTAGATTATCCCATTCATGCTGCATGTCCTGCCCACCATAATCTGCGAGACTCGATTATCCTAACATTGTGTACAGGCTATGCAGCTTATCATTATGTAACGTTCTCCATTCCCCAGTATCTTCGTCCCTTTTTGGACCAAATATATTCCTAAACACCTTTTTTTTAAACATTGAACACCCTAAATTTATTTTCATTATTTAAGGCAAGGGTAGCCAACATGTGTTTGTGTGTGTATATGTATATATATATACATATACATATACATACACACATACACGAGGGTCAATATAATAATGTGTGTTGGAGCCATGGGCCACACAATTTTTTTTTAGCCAATATTTAGGAATATGCACTGAAATAATAAATACCAGCTATTTTAAGATAGCTATATTTCTTTCGAAATCTCTTCTTTGTTAAAAAATTTTTACAGATAAAATGAGACCAAACAAGACTAATCACAAAGGAAATACAAAATGTTATTTTGAATACCATATCAGTAAATCATTGTTGTTATTTAAATTTAATACAAGTTAATTAGAACACTGGGTGCTTATGTGAAGCAACAATTTCACCAAAGTCAATTTTCAATTATGTTGATATTTTTAATAAGCTCTGAAGGTAGTTCGCTTTGCTTAGCCAGCGTACTTCTATGTACATGACTAAATCACCATATTCTGCCTCAATTTCTGTTAGAAAAGAAAGGAACTTGCAAAGAGTCAAAGATCGATTCCCTCATGTAATGACGGTTTTCATAACATCTTCAATGTCCTAAACTTTACCACACAAAGCTTCTTGATGGATGATGCAGTTCAATGCTGGACAGTTAATTCCAGCCTTAGGGACCCAACTAAGCCTATTTAAGAACCACACATTGATTTTGCATCATCTGTTATAATGGCTGAAAGATTCTTGGTGCCACCAATGCTATTTAAAACTTTCATGACTGCATCATAGATATCTTGACCCTTGGTTGTGTCATGCAATGGCTCTAATGCTAACAACTCTTCATTGATAAAGTCTTTGGAAACAGTTTGAACGAAAACAATCAAGCTGTATCCGTTATATCAGTGATAGTGGAAATTTTTTTAATTCTTGGCCATCTATTCATCCCCGAATGCACGTGCCATTTCAAAACAACGAGTATTTTTGTTTTGCAATCCCTGCACTTACAACAAATAGAGCCCAGAGTGATTTTGTTTTATGTTTGCTTAGTAAAAATAGATTTCCAGGCACTAACCTTTCTCTTAAAATCAGATACAATAGTAGCACGTGCTTGCCCAACATATTCTTGGTACTTAGCAGAATGGTGGTGGGTGTAGTGACGGTTGAGGTTATATTCCTAGTGTGCTTGCAAACCCCAAGACACTGGTTTGTTAACATTATTGTTTATAAACAGAAATAAGTTTTCCCACTTTTCCTGAAATAACTTGTTTTCATCGCAGATCTAATGTTTTTTACTCATTGTACACACAGTTTAAATTTAATGAAAACAATGACCACAAAACAATCACTTGCAAATGACCTTGACTGATGCACAATGCTGACTGTGCATGAACCACAGTGTGTGCTGCCATCTTTTAGGAACACAGAGAACAAATTGGCAAAGCTCTATTGCTCATCAAATAAATAAAAGTCTCCTATAAGAGGTGCGAGGTCTGAGGAGGTTTTAATTTATACGCTTCACACCTATTGAGAAAAACTGGTAAAATTATTTTTTGTATATTCTTAGTTTTACATTCTTTAATAGCAGACAAGATGTTAACCGTGATACACATAAATTGCATGGTAGCATACTGCTCTGAGTCATCGTGGGCTGTAATTGTGGATAGCTCTCAGTGGCCAATACTTTGATCAATCAACACAGACTACACAACAACTAGTGAAAGATGACCCTGGATATGAGACAGACCAGGATGGCTCAGTGGTAGATATTTGGCATGCAAAGCCAAAATTATCAGTTTCGACTATTGTGTCAGGCTATCAGTTTTCACTTGTTGAATTAGTTTTTAAAATGTGATAGTTTGTTAAATTGTTTCTAATGCATCATCAGTCAGGTGTGTTGGTCCAAGATAGATTGAAGTAAACAAGGCCTCAGAAGCTCTTGTGGCATCAACATGCATTCATGCATACAACCCAAACAGGTAGTAAGACGAGTTGCTGAAAAAAATTGCTTAGAAAAAATATTAAAAGCATTGTTATTCAATTACCATAGAGCCTGGCTCTTACTCGAACAGGGTTGCCACCCATCTGGAAAACAAGGAAATGTCAAGGAATTTGGTTTGAACTGGAAAAAGAAGGGAATTTCTCAAATTTCCTAGAAATAGCTGGAATTTTACAATATAAAGTCAAATTTTCGAAAGTGTTTAACTATTTTGCTAACAACTTATGTTTACATTAATATGTTTTTGCTTAGTAATCAATTAAAATTTCGATCGTAATTTGTGAACTTCACAGTGAAGGCTATTACTGTATTGTGGTATTGTGTAATCCAAGAACATCTGCGCATGTGTAAACATCAGCGTGTAACCTTGTTACAACGTGACATGGAAGAAATAATAACACTCACCAGGCCAGCCCAACTTGACTCGTTCCGACTCCACTACAATACACAGCGGAGACGCTCGTCACCACAATATCCACGCCAGACTGAACCGAGGTTCGTACCTCATCGCTGGCCAGTCGCTTGCGCAGACTTGCAACATAATGACTGAATAACTAAACTAGTTTATTACCGTTCTCTTTCACACCATATAATTAAAAGTATCCCCTGTTGTCATTGTTTTCTAAATTTAAGGCCTTAAATAAAGAAATGAATATGTTTTAGGTGCTCCAGCGTCTATTCCAGAATTTTCGTTACGTCCACAAAGAGTGGGTGGAGTAGTTAGGTCCAGTGTTATCATTAATTATGAAGTTGGGGTATAGACTACTTGCATTGCTTGTAATAACAGGAGGGTTGAGGTTTGAATCCAGGTTAGGTGCACTAGGGTGGTTTTACTGGTTTACCCATTTTTTCCTAGGCTGTAGCCAGGAGGGGGGGGTTCAAACAACCCCCCCCCGAAATTTTACGTACAATATTTTTATTTATTTATGGTTCAAACAATACCAAAATTAAGCTACAATTACAAATTAGGGTGCTGTGTTAACATTAAAACCACTTCAAATAGTTAGTTTCTAGAGGTGTTTTATATTTAGAAATGTTCCTAGCCTACAGCAATTTGGGGGTTATGTTGCTATAAAAGTACATTTCAGATAGTTTCTAGAAGTATTTGAACATTTAGAAATTTTCCTACTCTTCAGCTGTTAGGGGTTTATGTTGCCATAAAAAAACACTTCAGATAGCTTCTGGAGGTGTTTAATATATAGAAATTTTCCTAGCCTTAAGCTTTTAGAGGGTTATGTTGCCATAAAAAAAACACTTCAGATAGCTTCTGGGGGTGTTTAATATATAGAAATTTTCCTAGCCTTAAGCTGTTAGGGGGTGATGTTGCCGTAAAAAAACACTTCGGATAGCTAATAGAAATGATTATGATCAAGAATTTTTTCCTAGCTTCCGGTAATTGGGGGATGAGCCCACCAACCCCCCCCCCTCTCCCCTTGAAATTATTGGCTGGCTACGGCCTTTATTCTCTTCATGCTAATGTGTGTGCATCCATCCTAAGCTACCTTCTCATTACTGCCACATTATATTGTGTTGTTGGAACTATTATATTTTTGTCTGGAAAAACCTGGAAATTGCAGGGAATTTCAATGTTATAAATTAGTGGCAACCCTGTCGAAGAGTCAGCGTTTGATTTTATTTATTTGAGGTATTTAACTTGCACTTTCTGAACTGACTTATGATATCAGCCTACCAATTTTGCCAGGGACGGTATTTTCACATTCTTCCAGGGTTATTTACATCCAACAATCAACATGGGACTAACGGTTTTACTTCCCCTCTGAAGGATTTTTATTACTCAAGAAAAAATTTCCAACCCTGGTTTTGTTTGAACCCACGAGCATCAGATCCCGAGGTGAACACTCTAACCATGACTACCAAAGTTGGCAGGGTTTGATTCTCATCTGGATGAATAGTGGGTAGGTTTTCCACAAAATTGTTTCTTATCCTACCCCTATGCAAGCGCTAGAGAAATTCACTAAAATGCATCCGCCTATCATGTTTCCTTAACTCCGACATTGGCACTAAAGATTATTTATTTTACAATGATCAAATTTAATTGATTTTTAAATAAATTAAGGAACCTATTTAATGTTCTTATGTTTAGAATATTCCCTCAAATAATACACATAATTTACTGTAAATAAAATTTCACTCTATAGTATGAGCTCAAATAACTTTGTGCCATTAGCAAACTAAAAAGAAACGCTTTACCTATAAATGCTGATGTTGTAGCTTTCTACTTGATAGCTTTGCCTAATTCTTTAAACAATTTTTTAAATCTATGATATTCTCTCTCAACAGTTGGTAATGGGCAAATGTTATTTTGATTTTCAATTTTTATTGTTTGTAGTCGTGTGGATTACATAGAATTCTTTGCCACTCTAAAAAAAAATGTAAATAAGAGCAGTGCTTGAAATGCCACATAAAATATTCTGGTAGGTCATAATACCAGTAAAAGACAATAAAATATTGTACAAAGCAGTTATGTAAGCGCACAGTGTTTGACATGGTACAAGCTTACTGCTTTTCTTACTTTGACTCCCTGTACGCCAAACTATAATAGCAGAGCAGAAATGTTCCGAGTGGGTGAGCTCTAACCTAATCACAAGATTTTTGAGTATTCAACTCAAGGCTAGTTAAAATAGTTTCAGCTTTGTGAGCAGAATGGTCATCAAAGATTCAATACAAGCTTAGTATCTTCTCTACATCATACTGTAGCAATTATTGCTCCAAGTAAACAATGGGGCCAGTCAAGCATAAACAATCACTTACCCAATATCACCGACCTGGATAAACACCTCTAACAACAACCAACATCCGACTACAGTAAACACATGCGGGCAACTGACAACGCTGAGCCTGGTGCCGCATCTCGCCGCTAGAGACCACCAGCACCACTACCATGCTCAATATGCCCAACTTCAAAGAAAAGGACGAGACGGAGATAGTAACTCTCAGACTTTTCCAGATTAAATTAGAATGTTCTTCTGCCATGCGCGCTCCCTTCCTTTTGTGCCTCTCCTGTTCGACGAGTGTGTACCATATAAAAGACCATCCATCGGAGAAGAGCTCACACTTGGACGTGGCTAGGACCATTTAGGACTAAGCGTCGGCGTATCGGACATATTAAGATAATGTAAGGATAAATTCATTTTAGAGTTAAATGTATATTACTGGAACTCTTCAAAATTCTTTTTTAGTCTTTTTCTATCAAATTTAATTATAAATTATTTGCATAAAACTTCGACTTTGATTTATTTTTAAATGAGAGTATTGTTAGGTCAGAAATTATCTGTGTTATTGATATCAGGCATTATGCGCGAACTTTATGCTTAACAAATTAACCTTAATATTTTTCTGTAGTATTTTGGTTAGATGAGTATTGTAAATATGAAAATAGGAGAGTGTTATTAGATCAGAACTTGTAAATATTATCTATAATGCTTTAAAGTTATACATTTCAAAATTAACTTTATTGGGTCTCAATTGCGAATAGTGTTGCATTTTGGGTTTGGCAACATTAAGGTGGGAAAGTGTAGAAATAGGATACTGAGAGCTTCAGGGTTAGTAGAAGGTAATATTGCACTGGAGTATTGTATATGTCAACTTAACTTTATTTATTTTTTTAACTAGGTTCTCGATTGTAACTTTTATGATAGCGCTGTTAATCTCTTTGTGTCAAAAAATGTAATGCAAGATTTTTTTAAAAAAAGGAATAAGGTTAGGGAATATCCTGGATAATCATAATTGTACTATTATCCTTGTTTATGACATATGTAAAGGTTATTTTGAATTCTGCAATTAGGTTTTTAGCGTAGGCTATTTGTTATATGGTAGTGACGCTAGGTATATTTGATGGGACTAAAACTTTTATGTTGCCTTTTGCAACAGGTACATAAATATGTTAGTTAGGAGAGATCATCTATTGTATTATGTATGATCATATTCAAGCCTATTAATGCTATGCGTTAATATTTATACTTTCGTAATATTTTTAGGGTACATAATAATAAATAACGTAATGATTAGAATTAAAGGAGTATATATTCATGGAACAATGTTTTTATTGGATAGTATTTATTTATATTGATAATGTTCTGTCAATTAGGACAATGATATATACTAAGAACTATTGAATGCTCTTCAATTATATGCTTGTTATTTAATAAAGTTTGGCATAAAATAAAATCTAAAAAATTTTAAGACTTGAAATTATTCTATAGCATAGTTACGCCATATTGTCCCTATGTCTAACAAAGCACAATCTCCAACAAACCTCTTTGTTTAATGTATATTATTATGTTATGCAACCTGTGAAGGTGGACCGTAGTTTCCCGCTACTCAAAAGAGTGAGATGCGTGCGCTGGGGACATGTTGAATGTCCAGCACTTTATAACACAATTTTAGGATATTCACTCTACGCGCTCCTATTTATTTTTATTTTATTTTTTCTTTAACTGTAGGTTTTGTGTATTGTTAGGTATTGTATCCCTCTATATCTATAGAGCTTGGATTACAAGTTGCGCCACTCTGCTCTTTATAGAGCGTGTAAGTGTAACTTCACTATCCTAATTGTGTTTCATGAACTCATCCTTCGACATGGCCGCACCACTGGGAAGCTTGATCAGCACCAGATCCGACGTCTATGGACTTAAAACTGGGGAGCTTCACCGGGAGCTCAAGGCCAGAAATATACCATTTCCCCCCGAGGCTACTGTTGGTGTGTTGCGCTCCCTACTATCTGAAAGTATCAGTAAGTCTAGCGACACAGACAATATTAATATTAGCTATGACATTAGCCACCGCCCTCTGGAACACTCCGAACCATGCAAGTCAGGTCCTTTAGAGTTAGATGGGGATCGTAAGCAAATTACTCCCCCCGAGGCTTCGGGTAGTTATCAGCCAGTTACTGCCGCCTCTAAAACTCAGAGTAAAGTTGCAAGTGAGCGTTTGAAGCTACTTCTTGTTTGTGACGGCCAGTCTTGTTCTGCTTTGTTTAATTTCCTGTTAGAGGCTAATAGAATTGCTAAACTAGACTTGTAGACGATATCGAGTTCCTTACGTTATGTTTAGGGAGAACTTCGGTTTTTTTTTTTAGCGCATCTAGTTTCGGAATGTTTACAATTAGGTCTTCCTTGGAATATAGTAAAAAGTCGCATCCTTGGGTCTTTATGTTCTAAAAGAGAGAAGGAGAGGCTTTGTAACAAAATATTGCGGCGTTTTCAGCAGCCCCAGGAACCGTTTCGGTTATTCGTCCTGGCTATTTCAGAGGCCGCAGAGATATTAAATCTTAATCTGGCGGAGGAAGACGTTGTAGAGATCATTTTAGAGAATGTTTCCCCGTTAACTCGGAGGCATTTTATATTTTCAAACAAACCAACCACCCTGTCAGAATTATATTCGTTATCATTTAACATTGAGGGTTCATTGTTAGCAGAAAAAGAGTATCTTGAAAGCTATCCTACGCGAGTTCAAAATAACTCCCTTCAAACTAGAACGGTCCCAGCCTCAGCTTCTGCTCTTCATAATAGGGAGCGTTCATCTAACCAGTCAGTAAGGCCTCTTGGTGTTATTAGATCAGGCAGACGAGTAGATGTATCTCGTATCAAGTGTTTTCGTTGCGGTCGTTTTGGGCATTACCAACGAGAGTGTACGGCGGGAAACGTGTAACGCGGGGTGGAGAAAAGGGGCCCACCACGCGTAAGATTTATAAACATAATTGCCCCCTTCCTCCTGTTGTAGTGGTTACGATTGGGTCAAAGACTGGCTCTGCCTTGCTGGATACTGGCTCCATTGGATCATTTATTAACCCTACCTTTTTGGATAGTATAATTGAGTCGAAGAATATTCCTATTGAACATATTGATACTAAGCCATTTATTGTGGGAAATGGGAACGTGTTATTGGCTAGTAAGAAGATAAATTTATCCATTAAAATAGCTGGTTTTTCTTGGAAAAGAAGTTTGTTTTGTGTGGCTGCCCTCCCATATGGTATCATTTTGGGTAATGATTTTTTATGGGAGACCCGTGCTATAATTAATTCTAGTCGTGGAGAATTGTCTTTCGAATTCGCCCCAAGAAATATTATTGCTTTATGTCGTTCTTCTATGAGTTCTTCCATGTATGTTATGAATAGTGACGAAGATATGGTCAATGGGATTATTTCAAGGTTTTCGGATGTTATTACTCCTAGACTTGGAAAATGTGACGTATTACCTTATGAAATTGTGGTTGAGGACAACATTCCGGTCAGGTCAGGTCCCACTCTTGCGCCCCCCCCTCCCCCCCAAATGAAGGTATTTAGAGAGTTGATTGATGATCTAGAGTCCAAAGGAGTCATACGTCCGTCTAATTCTCCCTATGCCAGTCCCGCTTTCATTATACCTAAGAGGGGGGAAGGGTATAGATTGGCTGTGGACTATAGGAAAATCAATAAAAAAAAATCCAGTTCGATCCTTATCCGATGCCGAGCATAGACTCAGCCTTTCAGCACTTAGGTAGAGCGAAAGTGCTCAGTTTAATAGATCTTAATGCAAGTTTTCTACAATGCTCCCTGGTTGAGTCATCAAAGAAATATACGACCTTTATCACCCCATGGAGACAATACGAGTTTAATCGTGTTCCCCTCGGTTGTAGTATAGGTGGGCAGGCCTTGAGTCGCGTCCTGGATCACATCCTTGCTGATATTAAATATAATTATGTATTCAACTATTTAGACGATATCTGTGTGTATAGTGATTCTATGAGTGATCATGTGAAACATTTAGAAGAAGTGTTATATCGCCTGCGTAGAATAGGCTTAACGGTTAACCCTGATAAGGTCACGTGGGCAAAGCCTTCTATTAAATATCTAGGTTATGTTATCTGTTCGGGAAATCTTCTCATAGACCCAGAACGCATCCGCTCCATTATTGAATATCCACCGCCCAGAAATCTTAAGGGTGCCATGCGTTTTATCGGGATGTACGCATATTATGCTAGGTTCATTCCATATTTCTCTGAAATTGCCACGCCTCTTAACTCCCTAAAAAAGAAGGGTGTTATCTTTTGTTGGGGTGAGGAGCAAGCTCGTGCCTTCGATATGCTGAAAAGTAAACACATCTCACCAGAGGTATTGCGGATGCCCGACTTTTCTATGCACTTACTTCTTCACGTGGACGCTTCTGCAGTTGCTCTGGGTGCTGTGTTTTCTCAACGGACTCCGGAGGGTGTCAGGCCGATGGCGTTCGCTAGCCGGACACTCACCGAGGCTGAGAGAGGATACAGTGCCTATGAAAAGGAATTCCTTGCTTGTGTCACTGGGGTAGAACAGTTCGCGGATTATTTAGAGCAGAGAAAATTTGAATTTTACACCGACAACCAGGCGCTTGCATGGATGTGGAATCATCCAAAACAATTAGGCAAAGTAGGGAGATGGGTTTCGAGGTTATATAAGATTTAAATTTTCGATCCACCACATCTCTGGGAAACGCAATGTTACTGCCGATGCTCTAGCACGCATGGCGGAAGACCGTAATCTTATAGAGGGAGAGGAAGTCACGCCCGCGTCGCTTGTGATTAAGTCAATCCCCGAGTCCTTTGTTTCTATCCGGGATTATCAGGGCGGTGACCCATGGTGTCGTGAGATTATGGAGAGAATCAGGAAAGGGGAACAGGTGGGTCAGTATTATATTTTGAGGGATCTTCTTGTTATTACCCTGGCTAGAGGGAAAGGTAGGAAAGTGGTCGTTCCGGCGTCTGTACGCCCCATGTTAATGAAGTATTTTCACAATTCGATATTTGGAGGTCACCTTGGCGTATTAAAGACTGTCAGAAAAATTTCAAGAGAATTCTTTTGGCCTGGGCAATATCAGGACGTCAAGGAGTGGGTTAGTCACTGTGAAGACTGTCAGATGGCTAAACCAGCTCATAATTCCAGGGTTGGGCTGCATTCGGCCGATGTAGCCCAACGCCCCTGGGAGAAGGTGTTCGTTGATTATGTGGGGCCTATCATCTGATCATCTTTAGGTAACTCTTTTATTCTTGTTTTAGTCGACGCGTTTTTCAAATTCGTTATTTTGTTTCCTCTCCGAAACATGAAAGCGACGACTACCGTTAACGCCATGTGTCGGCGTGTGTGGGCATTCTTTGGAGCTCCCCGAACCATTGTGAGTGATAACGGACCCTGTTTCAGATAAGCCATTGATCTGGAGGCAGCTTTAGCCATTCAGGCTCCTCCCACCATATCACCTGCATCAATTTCTTAGCAGAGCATCCTCGACTTGCTAGATCTGATGGGTTAAGTGGACCCGGAACGTGGTGCCAGTCTTCTTTTGTCGTCAATTGTTTAATCTCTTGAGCCCTATTACGTACAAAAGTAGCCCACTGTTCCTTTCTTTGCATCCACGCTAAAACCGTACTTGAATCACTCCAGAAACAGAAGTCCAACACAATGAAATCTAAATGTTCCACTATGGAGGAAAATAGTCTAGCCCCAATAATAGTGCCTAAGAGCTCCCAACGTGGTATAGTAGTCTTCTTAATAGGCGCTACCCTGGCCTTAGCCTGAACAAGTTGAACTTCAATGCAAAGTTCAGTATCCGATCTCAAATACACAACAGCACCATATGCATCTTGACTGGTATCGCAGAACGTGTGAAAAGAAAAGGTGCGGTTACAACTTTACCAAATGTGAACACCGATGGTGAGTGGTATTACCGATTCTTCTCTCAGTACCACAAAATGTTCCGTCTTGTGGGATGGGTGCTCAGATTCATTTGTAATTGCAGAAAGCAATCGAAGACAAGGGGAGATCTTAGTGCCATTGAAGTGGATGGGGCCGAAGTCCTTGTCATTAGATTTGTTCAGAAAGAATCCTTTCAAGACTCGAAATCTGAAACTGTCAAGTTACTGAACTTATTTGTGGACGCCAAAGATGTTCTACGTCTGAAAACACAAATATAGGAACGGGAGGATGTGTCAGATTTCAGATATCCAACCGTATTGCCTTCTGATCATCCAGTGGTCACCAGATTGATTCATGAGACACATGTCAAGGCAAACCATGTGGGAGTGCAGGGTCTTTTGAGCTTACTTAGAGAGGTTCTGGATTGTAAAGGGTAGGAGAACCGTTCGTTCTGAAAGGTAAACATAAATGTTACCTCTACAAAACAAGTTAAGTTACATAAACCTCATCAAAACAAATTACGTTACATAAACATCATCAAAAGTTACGGTCCGGGATCTCAGTGACATGGTCTTTGGTTTATGGTTCCTTGGTTACTTCGCTAAAATGATAAGTTCCTAAGCTGGTTACTTTAACGTTATAGTTATCCACCCTAATATAAATATATAACTATCTTACAGGCGCTCGTAGCCAACGTGACGTCATAGCAATGACACAAGGCCACAAAGCAATAATAACCTATCAACTCTACTTGACAATAACATAGGCCTGGTTTCGAACCCAGGTTAAAACCTAATACTGGCAAACATAAGAATTACAAATAAATGGGGCTTAGACCCTGAATATAAGTGGTGGTGAAAGCGACGGTCTAACTTCCAGCCGCGATAAGCGCGTAGCATAGTCAAATATCAAACAAAGATAATTAAATAACAAAGTCTGAAAGGTAATTTAGAAGAATTCCCCCCCATGACGCCGAAATAGTAATTTTGTAGGATAATAATATTCCCCGAAACCCAGTCGCTGCCCTCACCTCTTATCCTCAAGCCGGTGGGGTAGTAAGTGACCTGAGATCCCGGTACCACACGTATTTATACAAACTATAATTCTCAGAAAGGGGGGCGGATCGAAGGAAGGGAAGGTTGGAGAACATTACAGACTAAGGGGGGAGGGGAGGTTCGAGGCGCACGTCGAAGGACGTAGCACATTCGCGAAGCTTCGGCGAAGGCGGAAAAGGAACTCCTTTTTCTCTTCGCTGGCCGACCACGTGGCCGAGCATCATAGCGGCCTGGCGAGGCGCAGACACACCTTCAGTCGGCTTGTTATGTTTGGCGAGAGCGGAGGTCGCTGGTCAAGTTAGCGCCGCGTGTTGACCCAGTTGGCTGTCCCAGTTAGCTGACCCAGTTGGCTGTCCCAGTTGGTAAGTGTTGTTACAACGTAAGTTGTTACAGTTCTGTTGTTATGAAATGCACTGTGTGCAAGCGATTTGCAGGCACACATTTTTATCGGTCTGTGCCACCATTACCTGAAGACAGAGTGCGTGACACCGTAGTGTTTGAAGTCACAGGAGTGGATCTGGTGGGTCCACTTTACCTACGAGATGGAAGAAAAGCCTGGGCATGCCTTTTTACGTGTGCAGTGTATCGTGCTGTCCACCTGGATTTAGTATCTGCATTGTCTTCGGATGCATTCATACAGGCCCCGAGGAGATTCGTGGCTCGATGTGGAAGACCGTCTGTCATATACAATGATAACGGGACTAACTTTGTAGGTACATTCAATGCCTTTTCACAATTGGAGTGGGAGAAAATTAATGCTTTCAGCTTAGCACAACGAATGGCTTGGAAATGCAATCCTCCTGCCGCTCCGTGGTGGGGTGGTTGGTGGGAGCGCCTTATTGGTATAATGAAATCCTTGATTTTGAGAATACTTGGAAGATCCCGGCTGACTTTTGAGGAACTGACAACTGTACTATGTGACTGTGGGGCTATAATGAATTCACGGCCTTTGACCTATGTATCAGATGATCCTGACAGCCTGACCCCATTGACACTGACCTTATTCCTTCAGGACCTCAAAGAAGTAGGAGTGCCTGATTGTGACCAATTGGGGACAACTGATCTGAAGAAGAGGTCAAGGTACTTGCAAAAACTGCGTGAAGTTTTGAGAAAGAGGTTCCGCAGTGAATATTTGGGTCAGATAGCTGAAAACTCAAAGAGCAAGAAGCTATATCCTTTAAAGGTTGGTGAAGTGGTTCTCATCGGGAGTGACAACCTCAAACGGCTGGATCGACCTTTAGCTGTAGTAGAAGAGTTGTATGCTGGACGTGATGGATTGCATCGACTGGTTCGGCTGACAACAGGTACAGGCACTGTCATGAGGCCTATTAAACGATTGTATAGTCTCGAGGCAACAGAGAATCAAACTCAAGACCTAAAGGTACGCACTCTAGCTTGCCAAATGTACCGACAGATACGTCTTTAGAAGAGGGAGATCAAAAACCTCCAAAATATACTTTTTTGGACAAACAGACCAGAAAGGGTAGAATGATTACTACTCCAGCAAGATATTTAACATAGTAAAATTATTACGTTTTGTTTTTAGTTGTTAAAAGGAAGAATGACTCAAATACTTTGAGCTTCGTCAAAGTGATATTGTCTGTGAAAGTTCCTTAATATGTGTTGTTGTTTTTGAGTTAGAAACTCAAAGTGGGAGAATGTCATATTGTGTTCAATAGATGGACTTGTTATTGTTTCATAACATGGCTTCTTATGTGCCTAGGCCTCTAATAATGTTTTGTCTGTGTTGTTTATCTTGTATGTTCTTTGTCTTTTTGTTTGGTAGATTGTCGGCATATTTGTGGCTTCACTAAAAATTACAAATTAAATAGTGTTTATGTACAACGCTTCTTTATCTCTACTAAAACATTACGTCGAATTTATTTACGTCGGGTAGATGATAAGTGACAATTATCAAAATGTATATGTTTTAAGTGATGTTCTACTTTTAGCAGACGTCTTCGAATACTTTCGCTCTTTTTGTTTTGAGTACTATGAATTAGACTGTCTAAATTTTTTTACAAGCCCTAGACTAGCATGGGCGGCATTTTTAAAGATGACCAAGGTTGAGTTGGAGCTACTAACTGATATTGAAATGCATTTATTCATTGAAAAGGGAATACTTGGTGAGGTGTCTCTGAATTCTAATATACATTTTGAAGCCAACAACCCCGATATGGTGGATTTTAACCCTGAAAAGGAGCTGAAGTATATCACATACTGGGATTGTAATAATTTATACGGGACTGTTACGTCTGATTGCCTTCCTCAGAGTAATTTTAGGTGGTTGAACAAGACTGAAATAGCAGAGTTCAATATAATTTCAGTTGTTGATGATAGCACTGTGAGCTATATATTAGAAGTGGATCTAGAGTATCCGGGAAAAATTCATGACGAGCATAGTAACTATCCACTTGCTCCTGAAAAAGTCATAGTTACTCCTGAGATATTATACCCATTCTCTAAGTATATACAATCCAAGCTGAACTCTTCCACCGGCGGGAAATCAGAAAAGCTAGTGCCCAACCTAAACATTAAACAAAATTAGGTGGTACACTACCGTAATTTAAAACTGTATATTTCCTTGGGTATGAAGCTACAAAATATACACGGAGTCCTAACTTTCAATCAGAGTGCTTGGCTGAAGCCATATATCGATTTTAATACATCCCGACGAAAAAAAATGCAATAAATGGATTTGAAAAGGACTTTTTCAAACTCATGAACAATGCGGTATTCGGGAAGTCTATGGAGAATCAAATACATCGTGTGAATGTTCAATTACTAAATAATGAAAAAGACTAAAGAAGCGTATTGCTTCACCAGCATTTATTGCTTATACAATCTTCACGGATGAGTTAGTTGGGGTTCACATGAGAAAAATAAACCTACTTTTGAATAAGCCTATCCATGCAGGTTTTGTAATCTTAGATATAAGCAAGGTTATTATGCATAACTTTCAATATAATTAAGTTAAGAGGAAATATGGTCAAAATGCAAAGCTCTTATTCACAGACACAGACTCCCTCTGCTACGAACTGAAAACAGAAAATTTGTATGCGGATATGTTTGATAATATAGACCTATTCGACACTTCAGATTATCCAGAAACACATTTTTTACACAGTTTGTGCAATACAAAAGCTCTGGGTAAAATGAAGGATGAGATGAATGGAGAGTATATTCGAGAGTTGGTGGGACTACGACCTAAGCTTTACTCCATTCAAAAGGAGAGTCTTGAGGAGAAAAAAATAGGTAAAGGTGTAATTTGAGCCGTTAGCGGAAGAGGGGCGGGGTTGTGGGGGGAAGGGTTGAAGGGGAGGGGTGTTTTGACCCGGGAGGAGGTTGTAGGGGAGGGGGTGTTTTTAGCCGTTAGCGGAAGAGGGACGGGGTTGAAGGGGAGGGGTGTTTTGACCCGGTATGTGGTTTTAGGAGAAGGGTTGAAGGGGAGGTGGTCGTAAGGGAAGGGGTGGTGTTTTGATCCGTTAGCGGAAGAGGGACGGAGTTGTGGGTGAAGGGTTGAAGGGGAGGGGTGTTTTGACCCGGGATGTGGTTGTAGGGGAAGGGTTGAAAGGGATGTGGTTGTATGGGAGAGGGTGTTGTTATGAGCCGTTAGCGGAAGAGGGGCGGGGTTGAAGGAGAAGGATCGAAGGGGATAAAGTGTTTTGACCCGGTATGTGGTTGTGGGTGAAGTGTTGAAGGGGAGGGGTGTTTTGAGCCGTTAGCGTAAGAGGGAATTGTGACGTCACAAGTGTTTAAACCCGTTAGCGGAAGAGGGAAAAGTGTTTTGGCCCTTATCGGAAGAGGGAAATAGTGAATCTACATGGCTTATGGGTTGTAGGGGAGGGAAGTCTATGCTAGAGGAGACAATTGCTCAGACATGTACTCGTAAGGGAAGGGGGCGGTATATACATTTGTAATATGTGTCTTATTCACTGTCTACACTAGAAAACTTCCCGAGCGCCGTGCACTGATAATCATTAATCGATAATCGACAATTAATAATCAATAATCGATATGTCTTGAGGGGGCGGGAGAGGGTTGCCGGGTTCCCAGAGGACAGGGTTTGATAAATAAACTCCAACGCCCTTCGACAATTAATTACCAATCAACGGATAGCAACAACAGGCATGGTCATGTTCAAGGTCAACCAACAGGACAGAGGATAGCTACGCAGCAACATGTTTTTGTCGCACAAGGATGTTTACAGGCATGTTTAAGGTCATATTGGGCTATCATACCATGGTAGCTACTGAGAACTAAATATTAAGCTCATATAGTTTGTTTATCGATGACGAGGATTGTTGGGTTCAAATCTCTACGGAGGCTAATTTTTCTTTCGTGGTTTTCCACTTTACACAAATGGGGCTAAATTTCTTCTAAATTTTACTTAAGACCAAGTACCTAGTGTAGACACGAAGAAAAAACTTTGTGTGCAGTTTGTTATGTGGTTATTAAGTAAATTTGACGTAGATTTTATACACACACACACCCATTATATTATCAGCACACGGCCTAAAAACCAAATTATATTTAATATATTACTTTCGATGGACATATTTCACTAATTTTATCAATGGTACTTTATTTAATGAAAGGTCTCCCATTGTGGGGAGAGCATGACTCATACGTGGCGAGGAGGTGTCTGGGAGTCAGTTGTCAACTCTTTTTATGACGTATCACGTATTCCAGGGTTATGTGGACTGCCTAGGGCCTAGGTAGCTGGTATAGGGCTAATCAGAGGTTGCACTTAGGTTAAATATCATAATAATGGTGTTTCTGGGCTACATCAATATGTATCTCAGTTTACAGAGAAATTAGCCAGTACTAATGTACCGTCCGTCACCACGTCCAACTGTACTAATCGTACATCCTTTCCGTGGAGGCTCTTTCCATGTCCCGATGAGACGAGGCGATGGTGATAGTGAGTATGAGGGTTTATAACCAGTGGAAACACTTAAATCTAACTTAATGCTAATTATTCCCCTTCCAAGAAAAATTCCACGATACCAGCCGGGAATCAAACCCTGGACCTATGGGCTTGTAGCTCTGTCCCCTACACCACAGGGCTGGTTAGATGAAATATAGACCAAATTTTTAACGCCGCACGAGTTTGGTGTTTACTGGAATGAGTGCAAAACTATTTTCTCTAGACTCGTAAACATAGTTTTTTAAAGTTGAAATTTTCTGGCACGCTCGAATTACGGAATAAAGTATACCTGACAGCAGGCATTCAATTAGGGCGCACTCGAATTACGGAATAAAGTATACCTGACAGCAGGCATTCAATTAGGGCGCACTCGAATTACGGAATAAAGTATACCTGACAGCAGGCATTCAATTAGGGCGCGCCCGAATTACGGAATAAAGTATACCTGACAGCAGGCATTCAATTAGGGCGCACTCGAATTACGGAATAAAGTATACCTGACAGCAGGCATTCAATTAGGGCGCACTCGAATTACGGAATAAAGTATATCTGACAGCAGGCATTCAATTAGGGCGCGCCCGAATTACGGAATAAAGTATACCTGACAGCAGGCATTCAATTAGGGTGCACTCGAATTACGGAATAAAGTATACCTGACAGCAGGCATTCAATTAGGGTGCACACGAATTACAGAATAAAGTATACCTGACAGCAGGCATTCAATTAGGGCGCACTCGAATTACGGAATAAAGTAGAGGGCCTACCTGTCAGCCAGCGCCCATGAATTTGGGGAACAACCTTTAAGCCCATTCATCTCCTAACCCCTAACTTAACCTAACATAATTTAACCTCCATTTTCCATTTTGAGCAAAGTAATTATGAATTTAATTCTTACTCCGCAGTTCGTGTAAGGGTATTACCAACCTTGGATGAGTTCCGTAATTCGTGTGCACCGAAATTGTCTACTATGAAATGTAAAAAAAGTCGCATTAACATTTGTATGTCCTGATGACGGCCAGACGACCGTTGGAAGCGAGAGATTGTTTAACGGACGAGAGCTCCTATTTGAGAAAGTTGCACTCTGTTGCCCTTATCCAGAAAGCAGACCTCCGAGAAGACGGTTGGTTGTATAACCGCCGCATCTGTGGCCAGCAACCCTACATCGACCCACGCTCCTCGCCTGCCAGCCGCTGCAACACTATTTGATCGACAGGACCAGGCCGATAGTCACCCACTGTCCACGCAGCGAATATGGTTACCAGAGCACGGTCATAACATTACTTATAAAATAACCTAAATATGTATTTTAAAATATGAACAAAATTCCGTAATAAACGCACAAGACTAAATCAAACACGCACTTTCCAAATGAATGAAAAGCCTTTAGCAAGTAAACGCTTATATTCTAATAAATATGAAATTAATTTACAAACATCTGTTTCAGAAGTAATAGCTACCCCTTCCCAACGCAACCCTCTCCAATATAATAACAGTGTCTAACCAGGAATATGTAATTTACAGCCATACAAGCAAAGATAATAAATACAAAGTTAATCAACAACACCATCTTCTCATTACAATAATTACTGTGTGATTAAATAAAATTACGTTTGAGTATTTATGTATTTATAAAATATGTATTGTAAGGTTAATTAAAATGTTACTATTTTGAAACGTTCAAATAGCGGAACATTATCTATGTTTGTACACTAATAATATAGTAAAATGCTATTAATGTTAGCCGTAAAAAATAAGCGAACGAGATGAAGAACACGGGCAAACTAACTTTACCTAAGACAGCTACACCTTTACTAATTTGGAAACAAGTGACACAATCGATACTATAAACGGTCGTGAATTATCAAGCACAACGGATGTAAGGGACATCCAGACATGAAAATAATAGTAATAATAATAGTTTTATTTCTTAAAAGTGGTGGTGAACGCGTAAAATATGCGGATTAATTCATGTAATACTTTGCCATTGTATAATATAGTACGATTTTCATAGGAATAGCATTTTATAAAATACAAACATGGTTTTGTGGTTAAAAGTGATAATATTTTAATATATTGTTAGTGCTATTTTATATGTATTGATAGTATTAATCAAAAGTGATAGCTGAAATATTTTTTTTTAAATTTAGTACCACGTCTTACTACCCGTTCGGGTTATACGCTTAAGTACTAATTACGCTGATGGTGTTGGGGATTGGGAAGGTTGAATTTAGCGGAAATAAACTCGCATTTCCGTGGAGGGAGAGTGGAAATCAATTTAGCCCCCCCCCCACCAGTTTACCTAGCTGATATTCGAACCTCGATCTCCCCGTCCTCGTCAGTCCAGCTCATCATGAGCTTAGTGCGTTAGCTAAGTACGCCACCGAGGCGGGTCAGCTGAAATAATGTATGAATGAATTCCGTATGAATACGTAAAAATAGACCTAGTAACTTTTCTAGCTGTCAGATATAGTACCCATCCGGGTTATCCGCTAAATTGATACCACACTCTGGAGAAGGGCTGAGGAAGCCGACATTTTAGAGGAAATTTACCCCCGCGTTCTCATTTAAAAAAATTGAGAAACCATCCAAGAGAAACCACCCTCAATACAACCGGCTGGTATTCGAACCTTGACCTCCTCGTAGACATGTTCAGAAGACTTGATGCTCAGTTGGATAGGTGAGCCGCAACTCTGTTTCTAAAGAGCACTTGCAATTCGATCTCTCCGATCTAACACCAACGAAATAATACACTCGTAAATTGAAAAATGACATCTGATTACAGGATACCGGAAGACTATTATATATTCTAGTTAAAATGTGTTCAGGCTGGTGTACCTGTGAGCGCAACTGAAACCTCGGTATCTCCTGAAACAGGGGAAGGGGGAACGGTAATTTGTATGTGAGTCATGCATCCTTCTCAGATTCCACTGCGAGGTTCTTACCTCCTCCTAACAGCCAGGGAGGAATATGAGATATTGAGTTATAGGAGTGTGTTCCTACTCACGACCAAGGAGGAATATGAGATATTGAGTTATAGGAGTGTGTTCCTACTCACGACCAAGGAGGAATATGAGATATTGAGTTATAGGAGTGTGTTCCTACTCACGACCAAGGAGGAATATGAGATATTGAGTTATAGGAGTGTGTTCCTACTCACGACCAAGGAGGAATACGAGATACTGAGGGATAGGAGTGTGTTCCTACTTACAACCAAGGAGGAATATGAGATATTGAGGGATAGGAGTGTGTTCCTACTTACAACCAAGGAGGAATATGAGATACTGAGGGATAGGAGTGTGTTCCTACTCACAACCAAGGAGGAATACGAGATACTGAGGGATAGGAGTGTGTTCCTACTTACGACCAAGGAGGAATATGAAATACTGAGGGATAGGAGTGTGTTCCTACTCACAACCAAGGAGGAATATGAGATATTGAGAGATAGGAGTGTGTTCCTACTCACGACCAAGGAGGAATACGAGATACTGAGGGATAGGAGTGTGTTTCTAGATTGTTGGCAAATGAAAAGGTGAAATAGGATAAAGTTGTGGAAATGAATATAATAAAATTTTATGTTATTATTTTTTGGAAATCTGAGCGTCATTTAGTATGCAGTTTCTGGAACAATAAATTATATTAGCATACCACACTATATAACTGGCTATCTACAATCGTAGAGGTAAAGGTTGAAGTTTGTATGGTAATAATATGGATTAATGGCGCCGCTCTTTGGGCGTCAATTGAAACAATATGGAATCAATCACCCCGCTTTGGGCGTCGATTGAAACACTACAGATTAATTCCTTGATATAATAATGCTGTGATGATTTATAGGTTGTCTATAGCTCCGTGATCGAGCACCTATCATCACTGTAAGGAAAAGATACCGTTTAACCAGCTGTTTATAGCTCCGTGTTCGAGCACTAATTAAATCGATATATTAATAAAATTGAGAAAGAGAATTGTTGATGGCTGTTTATTCACACACGGTTTATTTAAATTACACCTGTTAATTTCTTGTACATATTTAAATTAAATGTTATATATCACTGCACACTTGTAATATTGATGTGACTTATATTATACTGTGTTAGACTGACTTGTGCATGGGCGAGATCTCGGTGTAGATGTTTGGATCCCGGAGATGCCTTAAACATAACGCACAATGGTTTATATATAACATATCCCTTGCCTTGTTCTCCCCTCATCAACAGTGTAGAAACCAACTAATAGAAAGAGTCCTGGTGACAGCTTTTGTGAAGGATAGTTTCTTATTGGTATAGAGAAATGGCGTCTTTTGCCAAATACTATGAAGTTCCTTTTAACAGGAATTGACGCAGTAGTTCTTTTAAGAGGAAAGATGGTATAAAAATATATTTTAGGGGTGAAATCCTTTTCACATTGTTTCTGAGAAACGCGTGTTTCTTCGTGGATGAATCTTAAAAGGATTCTCTACCTATATTACTTTAAATAAAAATTACCTTCATCCATGACTTTTTACATAATTTAGATTAACCCAAACCAATATCATTACGGTATCATTGTTGGAAAGGGTACTTCCCCTTTCACGGAGATGTGTAAACGGTCGGGAAACTATTCACTGTCTTTGTCGTTTTCTTAAGTTAGTTTGTAAGTCATGTTCTCATATATTAAGTCTATTTTGAATGTACACGTTAAATACCTCCAATTTATGATTGTTATTTTGTTTCAGTTTTGGCGTGAAAAGTAAAATTGCAATACAGACTGTTGAGCTTGGTTACTTTTCAGTTTCCTCGAGACAACTTTGCCACCCCTCGACTTAGGCCCTAAGATCAATACAGGTATTTAGATATTTTGGTCACCCCTCCGAGTGGCGCCAAGCATTCTGCTCTGTCTGTTGGGGCTACACATTCTAGTCATGTAGTTTGTAGCGCAAGGGAATGTTCGATCCTACCTCCTGCAGTCCTGAGGGGGTTAAGAGGGGCTTGCTCCCCCTCCCTCTTAGCTCGTAAATATGTTTCCCGTAGAGGGTAGTTTAAACCTTACAAACTACATAACATGTACACCGGGACAGGGCATGAATGGGCTAGTTCTTCTTTTCCAAAAATAAAACTTTCCCCAAAATGAAATATCTCAGCACTTCTTCATGTTGACCGATCATTATCATAATACACATTAAATACATTTACTTAACACTACTAATATTTGTGAAACGAAATAATATACACTGTCACAGAAACATTGAGAAAAGAGGAACATATCTGTCCACCAAAGAACACAATAATCAATTTCATATGTCTAAGTACTCCATAAAAAATGTATAGGCCCTATATATTTTCCTGTAGCCTGGAAACTATTTGTTTTATAAAAATATATTTTAAATAAAAAAAACTGTTATTTTTATACATCTTTACAATGATAAGTTATTTCGTATATGAAATAGTTGCGGGGATGTGCTAAATTTTGGAAATCTGTGCCAAAATAAAGTACCCTCAAAGTGACTTTCATAGGAAAGTGAGTGTCGCATTCTTGTTTGTAATGTTAACAACATCTGATTAAAATTGTTGGAGCGGATTTTGAGAAAATAGACTTTTACTCTTTTTGGATTTCAGCAAACTACCCTTAACTTTGGGGTTAGATAACTAATTTCAAAAAACCCTCGGGGGGATTTTGGCCCTTAATGAAAAACCTAGATGTAGATACCAAGTTTTAGCCTGATCGGTGAAATGGTTTTGGGTCTTTTCCGAAATACAGACACATACAGCAGCCCCATGGCTTCTTTGGTTCTGACTGACAGCTTTAAAACGTTACCAGACCAAATTATGTATCTCTACGCCGAACCAGATTATCTGCAAAAGCATGTGTTTATCAGCTGTCACTTCTGACAGTCAAAATTTAGGTATATACCTACATTTTGACTGTCAGAAGTCAGCTGTGAGCTGTCAGTCAGCACCAAAGAATCCGTGTGGCTACTGTAGGCAATCGTACAAGCAGACAGACACACATACAAACATACAGACACACATACAAGCGTACAAACAGACAGACAAGCATACAAGCAGACAGACAAGCATACAAACACACATACAAGCATACAGACACACAGACAAGCAGACAGACACACATACAAGCAGACAGACAAGCATACAAACAGACAGACAAGCATACAAGCAGACATACAAGCATACAAACACACATACAAGCAGACAGACAAGCATACAAACAGACAGACAAGCATACAAGCAGACAGACAAGCATACAAACACACATACAAGCATACAAGCAGACAAACAAGCATACAAACACACATACAAGCATACAAGCAGACAGACAAGCATACAAACACACATACAAGCATACAAGCAGACAGACAAGCATACAAACAGACAGACAAGCATACAGACATACAGACAAACACACATACAAGCATACAGACACACATACAAGCATACAAACATACAGACAGGCATACAAGCATACAGACACACAGACAAACACACAGACAAGCATACAAGCATACAGCCACACATACAAGCATACAAACATACAGATACACATACAAGCAGACAGACACACATACAAGCATATAAGCAGACAGACACACAGACAAGCATACAAACACACTTACAAGCATACAAACAGACAGACAGGCATACAATCATACAGACACACAGACAAGCAGACAGACACGCATACAAGCATACGGATACACAGGCAAGCATACAGGCAGTCAGACAAGCTGATTGCGAAAATAACTTTTTCTGTTTCGGGGGATCATGAAATGTCATTTACCAAAATCTGGAGTTTGGAGCTTTTGACGATCACAATAATGCCTTTCTCCTAGGCGTTGAGAGAAAATAACGATAATATATTGTTTTATGACAAGTTGGCTGTCTCGGACGTAAACAATGCAGATAACAATTTCACTTAAGACATTTTTTGACGCGAGAATCATTTGGTGGGAAAACAAGTGGTATAGTCTGTTTCAAATTGGTATTCCCACACGTTCTCGCTCCACTACACCCCCTGGGTAAGACTACGTACAGTAGCCTCATGACTTCTTTGGTGCTGACTGACAGCTCACAGCTGACTTCTGACAGTCAACATTTAGGTATATACCTAAATTTTGACTGTCAGAAGTGACAGATGCTAAACATATGTTTTTTAAGATCATGTGGTTCGGAGTAGGGATACATAATTTGGTCTAGTAACTTTTCAAAGCTGTCAGTCAGCACCAAAGAAGTCACGGGGCTACTTTACAGATAAACAATTCCTACAATACCACAGTTGACAGTATACCAGACATCAACCCCGTCTCACACCTCATTCAATATGTGCAAACACATTATCCACCCTTTTCTCTTAATATTTTTGTAAGCTCTTTAATAAACAAGCAGAATGATGGGCTGATAAATCGACCCCGAACATCATAAAACCACAAATAGGCTTAGGCTAAGTTGGAAATCAATATTGTATGTAAAAGTATTTCCTAAATTTTAGATAATGTTATTTCTTTAATAACAAATAATCAGAAGCTTGTTTAGTTTAAATATTTTTAATCACACCCTCCTAAGACTTTTGCACCCTAGGCGACCTCCTTTAAAATAATATACTACTTCGTTCTAACAATATAAGGTGTAGTTTATAAAATGCTATCAATGTTGGCGCCTAAAATATGTTTGTATTTTCTAATAGGTTCTTAGACCAAAAACCTACGATAAATAAACTAAAACTAGTGTTAAATAATCTATTATAATTACGGGGCAGGTCATCATTATCAAATTAAATATAGACATATAAAATCATTATATACAAACCTGTAAACACAAAAATAATAAACTTGAATTGACAGTATTTTATGGCAACACTGTCTATGTTACTTTAATTATTTTATTCATGTTAGTGATACATTATTTTTTTGTCCATAGGCCATAGACCAATTAGTTTTGTGACATAAACACTGCCAAATAAATCATATAAAATATACTTCTTCTTTACATAAATGTTTATTAAAGGTTTTGAATTCCTATTCGACTGTTGCGTCCTAAAACATTATATTTAATGACATTGCTCAACGATCTTAGTAGTAGGTTCAGAGCAGCCAATAACAAGACAGTACACGTTTGAACGGTCCAATTACAGAACGAAGTATTTAATGTGGGTGAATGTTCGCGCGTACTCTTCAATATAAACGTAAGCGAGTTGTTTGTCTTCGTAAACTTGAATATTCTTGTGATCAGTGTTGGAATTTCAACGCTTAAACTGCTATTATTCCCAAATTTTAGGTAAGTTTGTTTGTAATGTTTTAAATACTATATTGATGTCACTATTGGAGCTGAAACTTTTAAGAGTTGTCTGGTTAATGGCGCTTTGTTTGACAACCGCCATGAAAGTTTCTTAATTTGTTTTTGAGCTTGTTTTCTGTATTTTTTGCAGTCGTTTTACTTACTGAATCGAAGTTATTTCAAATTGGAAATATAGGCCCAAATCATGAAAAAATAGTTTTACCATAGCTTCACTTAAAATATGTGGTTTAGATTAAATTACGGTTTTTGGACACTTTCAGTTAGCAATATTTTAACTAACATTAGGGTTCAAGCCTTTTAAACTAGCGTGTAGATATTTGTATGATGCACCGACTGGAAAAGGTTTTCCCCATTGCATTTTTAATTTGCACAATTCTTTATCGTGTCTGATATTAATAGCCTAGTGAATTTTTAGAAACTCTTCCAAGTGGGTATTGCGCGCATTATACTATTATAAAATTAATCTCTTAGGGAAAAATGCTTTATAATTTTTAATACACACAAGGGTTCAATAAGTTTAATATAATAACAATTTAATATCATTTCTAGCTCGAAAATTAAAAATAAACTCTCAAATCATAGACAACAACCTTCCATGCGGCAACAAAATGTTTTCCCTTTAGGGAATTAGCACCATCCTTAGGCCTACTCACGAACACTTCCATACAATCCCATTACTAACTCCTAAAGTATTAAATATTTAAACAATAGGCCAGAACTAGGACTATTTCAAACTTAAAAAGAACTTTATTTATTGATGTGTTAGGGGAAATGGCTAATTTTTTCTTTGGCCTTGTCAAAATAGTCTGTGTACTACACACTTTACAGTACACTTTAATAAAACACGTTTCTGGCTCCCTTAAATGCAAAAGGTGCCTAAAACTATTCAGACAGTGCAGTACACTTAGAGCTACCTAGTGACAATATATGAAAGCTCTGTGTTTCCATGGCAAAGGGATTAATTTTTTTATAGTGTTTTTTATATTTTGCCACATGCACATTCTTTAGAAACCATAGACTTTAAATAAACATTACACTAGGTTAAGTTAGTTGTAAGTTCATAGGTGGTGATATTGTGACTAATAAGTGGAGCGAAATCTCTGGTAGGGCACCTCCCCAGCTGGCGGGAAGGGGGATGCCTGCCACTGTTGGGGCTCTCGCCGAGCTGGGGACTACTAAATCCAGAGTGTAGTGGGACACCCAGCAGTGCAGGGTAGCAGGGGCGTAATACACCCGGGGCAGACCAACTAGTAGGTTAGGTATAGGAAAGGACAAATAGAACTTTTAAATGTAGGTGTTTATTCTAAATTTATTATTGTAATAAAAAAAGGAACATAGCTAAAAGTTGAAATGTTAATTCAAGATGTAGATTTAGGTTCCGATCTACATGCTAGGAATTTAAGATAAATAAAATACCCAAAGGAAACTTCTCAGGTTCGCACAACACGCAGGCCTACCAAAAAATATGTAAAACATTACTACATATTTAAACCACTATACTAAGCGATTGTGTCAATGGTTATTTTCCCCTTATTAATCTTAAATCAATAAAATATTATTCTTAATTATTCATAAACTATTGCTATTTAAAATTTCACTAAACATATTTCTTGAACTAAAAATATATTTCCTTTAAAATGAGATTTTTGTGTTACTAAGAATGTTTAGCCTATTGTTACATGTAGGCCTAAATTAACAAATTACACAACAAATAAATTTTTTATGTAGGCCCCCTAAAAGTTTACATTTATTTATTCCATTTAAAACACTATTTTAACTAAAGTTCATGATAAGGAGCACATTGTGTCTGCCCTTTAGTAAAGTGCGCAATAAAGAGAGTGTCAGCATAATTTAATATAATTTAGACACTATCAAAAATTACTACTACCCTTTAAGTTTGACGTCATTGCAATTTTAAAGCCAGTAAAGTGTGATGCGCAGACACTTCAGAAACATGTCATATAGTCCTACTTAGGGATACATTTTATATTTTTGTTTAGTGTCCATACACAACAAATGTTAACTGAATTAATAGGAAAAATCATTCTAGCCTATTAAAAAAAAATATATATATATATATAATTCACTCGATAACATTCTTCTGTGCAGTATGACACTGCACACACTTAAATTTGAGTTTTGGCGTAGGTTTCCAGCCAGCCACATTTGCTCAGAAACAAATCTTGATTGTAAAACTCAAAAGTTGTGTTATGTTAAAAGCCTGAACAAACCGTGTCTCTAAATTGTGTGCTTGTTGCTGTAGTGATTTTATATGCACTTATATGTATGTATACATGGTCACATGATGAGCCTCAGAGGTGTGAAACCAAGGGCACTTTTTTATTCACATGATGATGAAGACTGCGATTGTGACAATTTACATAACATTATTCTAAAAGTAATAATTACTTGTTATTTACTTGTGTAGGCTATTTTATTTACATTGAATTCCAAATGCATGAGTAAATTGTATTATATTTTTGTGAATTAATATAAGAAATGTGTAATAAATATTTTAATTTTAGTTAAATTATTTTATCTGCTTAGGGAATATTAAAATGTTTTCTTAGCTGCAGCATACAAAGAAATCTCTGGGTCCATCAATTTTTGTGATGAGAAGGCCATAAATATCTTAAACTTTAAGAGAATTAAACAAGAGTATTGTTACGGTAACATTAATTACTAAAAAAAAAGTTGTCTTACCATCACCAGAAATGACGGAAAAAAATGTAAAATGTGTAACATTTATTGTTAATTCTTGAAATACTAAATAAATTACATGCTGTAAACCATTTTGTTTTATACAAACGTTGTAGATAATTTCATTCTTGAATTCACAAATCAAGTCTTACCTTTTTTGATAGTAGTCACTAATAGGTAGGCCTAATTGTGATTAAATTTGCTTGAATTTGGATTCAAATGTTTTAGGTTGATATTGTTACCGCCAAGTTTTATTTGAAAAACTTTCACATTGTCATACATGGATGTTATAAGTTTATTTTTTCCTTGAAGAATTAAGTTCAAAGTAGGGAAGCAAATTGTCTATGATTAAAACCACTGGTACAAAAATGAATCGGCTATTCCTACAACTTGTTTTTGAAAGATGATTAATTTTTAACGCTTTGCAACACAACATATCCTGATGAATAATTACCTGCATTGAAAATTAGGAATCATTCAACCAACTGGATAGCATTCATTTTTCCTACAACACCACCTTTACAACCTACTGTCAACCGGGGTAATTCTGCTTAGAACTTTGATTTTCTCCTTCGCGAGTGGTTTCAAATAAAAACTCATTATGTAAATTGTAGATTGATATTCCTACTTTATGAAGTGTATATTATGAAATTAAAAATCAATTCAATCTATGTGTAAAATTCTTATACCTTAGGCAAGAAAAATACTCAAAATAATAAGAAAAAACTTTCTGTGGGCAGAATAAGTGGTAAGGCCTAGGCACAACAGAGTAAAATATGGTCTAATTTACATATTTTAATGAATATTAAAATTATTTCATCCTTCTAAACAAATTTTTCAAAAGAGAATAATTTTGTTTTGTTAAGGTTGAAACATGATCCCACAGTTAATTTATACCCAGGTAACATTGACCCCCTGAAAAAATGTGCGTATAAATATATTTTGTTCATTTGTAGATTATATGTATGTAGGTACTTTATTTATTCGATTCTAAGACTCCATCGATTGTAAAAGACACCTTAGTTTTTCAGTACTGCCAACGGAAAAAAGCTTTGATTTTAAGAAAAAAGAATTAAAAGCTAAAATACTTTGTTTATAAGAAATATTTTTACTATAGAATTAAATCTAACCTACTAACAACATTAGTATATTTTTTTATCTGTAATGTTATTTCGCACTCCCTTCTGAATCATTATCAGTCTGATTCTTCTGAGCCATCTTTATCGGCACTATCCCATAGTATATCCTCTTCTAAGCCATCTTTAAGCCAGTCGTCCACTGGCTGCATTTTCATCCGAATTATGTTCGTCACAAGTCGAACGAATAGTTGCGAATGATCCGGTATCATAGAAAGGCATTGAAGGTCGTCCACTGCACCCGAAGTAATTCGTGCGTCTTCGGGCGAAAACATCCGATGTGCGAACGATCCCATCTCGATGGGATCGTTCGCAGTTATTCTGACGAATTGTATTGTGTATTGTAAAGTTCAAGACGTACTCCTAAAATGGATGTTGAGAAACTTATAATTTTGATAAGTGAACGAAAGTCTCTTTGGGACATGAGGGATAAAAACTATCACATGAGAGACGTGCAACGAAAGTTATGGAAAGAAGTTGCTGAGGAAATGAACGCTGATGGTAAGTAATTCACAAACAATTAAGTACTTTATTATATAGAGGAAGATTTGTATTCATATCTAACAATGATTCATTTAACCAAGGAGTAGCCTATTACAACATTTTATAGTCACTACTAAATCAAATTAAGTGTGACAATTTTAAATGGATTTATTTTAACTCTATTAAACGATAAGTTATACATTTTAAAAAAAATTAAAAAAAGGGTATTAATTATTTCTAAAAAAGAAAAAAATTATTTTGTGACTAATTATTTAAACTTATTTTACACAAAGAAGTAATTAAATTCACTGACCAAATTAATTCACTGACCAAATTATTAAGATAATAATTATATTCAAATTAGATGACAAACAATAAAAATATAAAAATAAAAGTGTGTTTTCACTCACAAGTATTTTTTTTTACTCTTTGCTGTTGTTAAATATGCAATAGTCACAGTAAAAATTTCACTGCCTCTAATTCTACAACAGGGTTTCACCCGGTGAATTAAGTTCAAGATTATTAAAAGTTCTCTGGCAGATAAACGCACTAGGCCAGTAACAGGCACAGGCTAACTAAATAACACACACAATATTAACCCTCCTGAGTAGGCAAAACTCTGGCACCAAAACTTATAACTCACTGGGCAATATTCACCCGTAGTAGTATTCTAGGGTTAATATATTGTGCACAAAGAAAAGTATTTTCAGTTGTACAATTCTCGTGAGCAAAAATACGTTTTGAATTTATCTCTGATAACATATGCAGAACCAGTGCCTCTATTTTCACCTAGTGTACCAAATCTACTGTTTTCCGAATGTGTTTGTTGGAAAGTAGATGAGACTTCTTGCTCTTCACCTTCTTTATCTATTATAATGTTATGCAACAAGCATATACATTTAACAATTTTATCGGCACAGTCAGGCTTTACTTCAATTGCTTTTTGCAGTAGTCTCCATTTGCTATTAATAATACCAAACGAACATTCAACAACTTGTCGTGCTCGAGACAGACGCTCATTGAAAATTGTTTCTGTTGGTCCAAGTGTTGATACTGGGAAAGGTCTCATTAAGTAAGATTTCAGTGGATATGCTTCATCTCCCAAAATAACATGAGGTACTGAAATATTTGTTCCTGGTAGTGATTTTTGTCTTCCAACACCCAATGCTCCTGTTTCAAGCTTTTTGGAAAGATTAGAATGCGAAAAAACCCCACCATCACTTTCTTTGCCATATGCTCCTACATCAATAGCAATAAACTTGTAATTTGGCCCTGCAACCGCTTGTAAAACGATTGAAAAATACTGTTTATAATTGCGATACATGCTGCCTGAGTGCTTTGGATTTTTTATGCGTATGTGTTTCCCGTCTATACATCCAACGCAATTTGGGAAGTTCCACTTATTCCAAAATCCTTCAGTTATAGAAATAATGTCATCGTCTCTTGGAAATGGGATATGTACAGAATGCAATGCATCCCAAATAGCCTCACATGTCTCATGAACAATTCTTCCAACCATAACGTCTGAAATTCTAAATGAATATCCCAATGTCTTGAACGAGGAGCCTGTTGCCAAGTACCTACAAAATGAACTTATTTTAGATTTTGCCATTACATACTATTCAATATAAAAATACATTTTCTAAATAGGGTTGGACGGAAATGGCATTTTAATTACGGGACGGGGGACGGAAACGGGGAATGAGACAAAATAGCAGGATTGGTAAGGGAACGGAAAATTATAAAAATTACACTTAAGCCTTATTTTATAATACAATATTTTAATGTAACTAATAACTAAAATAATGTGATAAGACTTGTAAACGCAATGACATTATTAGACGTAATATAAAAATAAAATAAGAGAATTACATAATAAAAACGTAATAATAGTATATATTCTATATTTATATGTTTCTAAGTATATTTATTATATATTTATAAATATATATAATTTCTTATAATAACAATATAATATTATATATAATTATATAACTTACCATATTATTAGTTTAATTATTAGTTCCATAAATATTTATATCTGTTTAGGGAACTAATAATTAAACTAATAATATGGTAAGAATTGTAAAAGCTATAACATTAAACGTAATATAAATAATATAATACTATAGTCAGATATATATACTTATATACAGGTATAGGGTGTACGAATATAATTTTTTTTTACTAATATGTGATTTTAGTAAATATGTAATTTTTTCAGCGGAAGATGTAAAAAAGAAATGGAGAGGACTTCGAGACACTTTTCGAAAAGAATTCCAAAAATCCAAACAACACAAATCTGGGGATGGAGCAGATTCTGTAATCATTTCCACATGGCCGTATTATAAATTTCTGCTGTTTTTATCTGATAGTATTCAGCGAAGGAAACTTCATGGAAATGTATTACATGTAAAAGGTGCAATCAATAACGAGTCAGAATATGTCGACTCTGAATTAGTGAATGAAATGCTATTATTGGAGACACCAGACATTGCTTGTTCACAAGAATCTGTCCCACATGAAACCAAACAGCAGCCTTCTACATCGAGTATACCTAAAAATAAAGAAACTCCTCAACGAGATACAACTAACATCTATAAGCGTAAAAAATTAGGAAAACAATCTGTGGATGACCAATTCCTTGAAATAGAGAAGGCCAAGCTCAAAATATTTTCTGAAAGTGATAAAATGAAGGAAGATAGTGAGTACCAGTTTTTAATTAGTCTCCTGCCTTATCTAAAGAGCGTGCCGAATAACCGAAAACTGATAGTTAGGAATAAACTGCAGCAAATATTTATTGAAGAAGAAGAATTTGCATTCAGGATGTCGCATTCACAGGGAAGAGTTCCGTTAGTATACGCTTCTCAGGGACCTCCAAGTGTATCGTCAAACTATTTAACTGAAGGATCAACATCCACACCACTGCCATCTCCAGCATCCTTAACAAACAATGAAACCTCTTTACATTTAAATACCCAATTGCAAAATCAGCCTCTACAACAGTATTTTTCACATTTCAATGATGCTACAATGTAGTTCTTATATAGTTACGAATAAAATTAAACAAAGTGTATTATTGCAACTATTGTATAACTTACCTTAGAGTCACACTGAGACGTTCTTCTGGTGGAATGATTTCACGAAAATTTGAAAATTTAATTATTGATGGACTAATGGCATTTAAAATATATTCAAAAGTATCTTGATTCATTCGATAGTAATCGAAAAACTTTTTTTTGTCTTCTCTTAAATCATCAAATAAATGATTGAATTCTCCCAATGTATTCCTTTTCGCTAATATATTATTAGTCCAACAATTTCTTCTATTTCGATTCAGTCGCCTTCTAACTAAATACGAATTTTCCAAAGTAATTATATTTTCCATTTTACGATTGTTTCCTGAAATGAAATCGTGGGTGACTGATTCGCGTCTGATACAACCGTTTCCAGTAGACGATACCATATATGCGAAATCTGACGAATATTTTCTTCCGATTTCTGACGAATTAATTCTGACAAAAACGCAGCCAGTGGACGACTAGCCTTATCGTCACTATCCCATAGTATATCGTCTTCTGAGCCATCTTTATCGGCACTATCCCATAATATATCGTCTTCTGAGCCATCTTTATCGTCACTATCCCATAGTATATCGTCTTCTGAGCCATCTTTATCGGCACTATCCCATAGTATATCGTCTTCTGAGCCATCTTTATCGTCACTATTCCATAGTACCATATTCAGAGCCATCAAGAGCATTGGTCGAAAAAGAGCTACGATTCTAGGACTCCATCAATTATGTTTTAGAGATGTTTATAGGGAGGGTGGGGGGGGGGGGATGTGCATTTTAGAATTTAAAAAATACGGTATTTGTGAAATTAAATTTTAACATCTGGCATACTCAAGGCATTATTACTGTAGCTTTGTTAGAAGTCAACAGATTGCATTCAACAGATTGCAAATTTTGAATATGTTGTGGCAAAGCTTCCCACCTCCATATTGGAAGAGCATGGTAGAAATTTTAAATAAAAGTTTGCAGTAAGAGTTAAAGGGGGGAGATGTAGAAATAACTCTTTTGAAAAATATTAAGTTGATTGTTTGTTGTCACTATATATATATTTTTTTACTTTTAATATCTAATATACATTGTTACAGTTAATTTTCAATAACCAACTATATACAAATTTTAGATTTAGAAACCTTCTTAAAGATTTGAATTATTTGCTTAGTTCTATAAAATAAAGCTTGTCTATTTTGAAAGGAACAGAATTTAATTTGTAAGGCCCCTTTTATAAAAACTGATGAAATGTTGACGGGGTAAGATTGACCCCACTCTAGAGGTGTCATAGTTAACTTATCTAACATAAACATTGACTCTAATGAAATTTTGAACTGATTTGTGTGCTAAAAACAACAGAGGGTTACCCCAAACACCAGATAACATCCCCCCCCTTTATTCTTCCCTTGGGTAGTCTACACAATTAAAGAACAATTTAATAAACTGGAATGAAAAGTACTAGTAATATTTATATATACATTTTTCCTAGCATTTTTTTTTTAAACTAGAAAGATATTTAATGAAAACAACAAAAAGAGTTTCATTTTTACTTTGGTTGACGGTAACCTCCTGGTGCACTATCACTTACTAAACACACAAGTTTATCCAATAGTGGTTCATATTTTTGCAACACTTTTTTATTTTATAAAATTTGTCTTCACCATTAGTGGTTCTATGAATGGGAATTAATTCTAAAAGTTCTTCAGTAGTAAGATTAACAAAATATGTCACAGCCTTGAATGAATACTGCAAATTGCATGACATCATTGGCATCAGTGCTTTTATATATAACTATGTAGGACTTTGAACGGTTTGGATATGTCACATAATTGACTCAAATCATCTGGGATGTCATTTATGCGTTAAGTTATTGTGTTCGTGTAGGACAAATACTTTGAAGTCGACCCCAGTGGTCTTGGGTTAAAATGCTTGCCTCAAGACCAATATTTTTTGATTGATCCCAGCTGGGGTCGACTAGTTTTTCCTCAGCAGTGAATACTTCAGAGGGAAAGTAAAGCCGTCGGCTCCATATCAATTGTGGCATGTAAAAGAACCCTGGAAGGTATGTGAAAATACCTTTCCTGACAAAATTGATAGGTCCTTTGGCTTTTACTCGTAAAAATTCTTGTTTGCTGAATATAATCAATCAGTTCAGTAAGTGCACATTAAATACTTCGAATAAATGAGAGAAAAACCTTGAAATTTTTTCCTTATTAAGACACAATTTTTGTTGTTTCATTCAAGCACTCTTCTATAAATTGTCCGTCTGTAAAAGGTTTTGAATTTTTTACAATCAAATGTGACAAAGTAGAACAGCTTTCACTGCTGTCTCATTTAGGTATTTTATTAACACATTAAAAATATTTTGTTGTTTCTTAAGACCTAATTTCAACTTGTGGGTATTATAGTGATGGTTAGTATAGTACTCTATACAAACACTGTTAACATAATATTTTTGATACCTCTTAACTCTGAAGTAGGAAATACCCAACAAACGTTTTCTCTTCACTATTCACTGGAAAGTATCAGAAATATTAGACAAATGTAGCCAACCCTAGCAAGCAATATTGTGCCAAGGTAGCATTAGTTACATTTCACTAGTTTCTCCAAAATAATGTCAAATTTCTAAATTCAACACTTTATTGATATTCCTTTCTAACTTTTAACACACACAAACACACGTGCACACACTTGAAGTTTTAACATACACAAACACACGTGCACACACTTGAAGTTTTAACATACACAAACACACACATGCACACACTTGAAGTTTTAACATACACAAACACACACATGCACACACTTGAAGTTTTAACATACACAAACACACATGTGCACACACTTGAAGTTTTAACACACACAAACACACACGTGCACACACTTGAAGTTTTAACACACACAAACACACACGTGCACACACTTGAAGTTTTAACACACCACAAATAAACACACAGCAGAATAGATGTCCCAAATATAAACATTTCAGAGGGACATACCAAATTGATCATAATTGTTACTTTTAGCCAAGTGATTAGGCTTGGTAGTGTTATGAAAAACAGTATAGGTAATGTTAAGTGAATATTTGTATAAAAAATTAAATAAAACAAGCCCATCACCTACTTTTTTTTATATTAATTTTCATGCATATTCTACATGTTTGAGCTATCCACATATTTACACTAATAGGGTAGGGGTGAGGGAGGTTGAATTTGTAGGAAATGAGCCTGGAGCTGTGTAGAGTAAGAGTAGGAAACCTTCAATACACTTGGATTCAAACCCCAATCTCCCTTTCTTTAACAATGTGTGCTATATAGCCCAATCATTTAAGCACTTTTCTGCTGAATTGTTGCACACATCTTTATTTAGGCGTTGTAAGTAACATCCAAAAAGTTTCCATCAATATTATTTTTGCTTCGAAAGATGTCAAAGGTCATGAAAAAGTGTTGTTTTTTTGTGAATGTCACAGCTGTATCACATTCCCTGTTGGTTAGACGACAGTTATGACTAATATCAAAACTGCAGAATGGAAAATTCTCTGCTTAAAAAGGTCTCATACATTTTTCATGTACAAGCAACTGTTCTCATGTTATGCGGCCCACAAAACATCAACTCGGCAGAATAACAGGAATGCAATTGTTTCCCCACCACCTTCGAGGTAGAATGTATGGCACGTTTTTATTTTACATGGTTTCATCGGTAGTACTAATCCATGTTTTGAAAAAGATTCAATATTTACACAGTGATTATGACTTCCTCATAATTGTCTTCGATCTCTGGCACTTCTTCCTTCCTCTTCATAGTCTTTAACCTCTTATATCCCTCCTTTTATTCTTTTTCAGCATTAACTTACCTTCCTTTGCTAAAGTTAGTTTTAAACTATTGATGGTCTGTATTACGTTGATTTCTGTTTCTTCTATATTTATATCAAAGAAGTGTCAGCAGAATCAGCATCAGGAGAGATATTGAGGCATGATTGACCATGACAGTGACCACAAACTATGAAGCATGGCCATCCAATTTTTCTGCAGCCACAGTTAGACCCACAACCTTTTGTACAATTATAAAAAAACCTAGTTGAGAAGTACATCCGGCACAGGTGCTAGTGAAGAAGTCATTATGGGCTCCAAAAAAGTATAATTAATTATCGATCTCCACTCTATAGGGTTTAACTCATTGCTCAACAAAGTTTATACCTGGTAGTACACACAATAGAGATGCTGTTGGTGGGATGGGTGGTAATTTGGCAAGCGTTTTGAGTCTTGTCGATATAGGTTTCGATAGTTATCAATAGAAACTTCCGAGAGTGGTGCTCCGTACATTGCCAAAAGAAAACGTATTCCATTTTCCACAACTACATTTGGTGTACAATTTTCTTGCTTAAATACTTACTGCTGAACACTGCAAATCTTGTCATTTCTCAAACAACTTCAGAGTTTTTATTTTTCCTTTATTAAAGAGTGCAGATGTCATATCACATCCAGTGAAAGCACACTAAAATAGGTGCTTTTTACAGTGAGGAAAATTGTTGATGCTAACCGAAATATATCTTGGTTTCAATTTTTCCTTTGTCCAGTGTGAGGAAAAAAAGTTGTTTATGGGAGGAAGTACTTGCTAGTAGAATTCAAAGATCATCTTCTCCAACAATAGCTGCGGTATTTGTGCCTGATTTTTCGAGGTGTTTTTATTATTAAAACATTGAATGTCATGGGTTATTAGAGGGGCCCCTTTTATGCTTTACCTATCTACTACACTCTAAAATTGGTTCAAATAATGTAGATATTGAGTTTTCATATCAATTTGTATGGCTTATAAATTTAATATCGTAACACATATATTCTAACATATAAATTCTTTGTGGTAGATTACATGGAGTGGAATATGTGTCTTGCATCAAACTTAAGTAGTGTGTTATTTACTAAATGGTTGCCCGTATGTGAAAAATGTATAAGAACTTTTACATAGATGATGTTTCGATCTACAATTTTGACATGTCATTGTCGTCCAACCAATAGAAAGCGATATATATATAATCATTTTTGTGACCTTTGACCTTGAATATATTTCGAAACTAACATGATATTGATGGGTACTTTGGCTAATATTGTGATTGTGACACCTTAGGCCGGGGTAGGCAACCCTTTGGCCATCTCCACAAGATACATACTGGGGTTTGCCAGTTTTCACAGTAAAATAAACTTTTTCCATGTGCATTTTGTTGCTTGATATTCCCTGCATATTGTTGGAAGCATTCTGCATGTGTATCGAGTTCATATATTCAGCCAATGTTTCTGCAACTTGTCAGAACAAAAGATTGTCAAATTTTGTGTTAAATTGCTATTCATTTTCGATTCGGGCGATTTTCATCTTTTGTGTCTGAAGCAATTATACTCTACACTATGACTACTCAGCTATGTGTTTTGAATAAACTTGTTCAAACAGTGCGTGCATGCTATTTTACATATTCAATTGAGCTACCTGATTTCTTAATTTTTACATGGTGTGGTGAATTTCACTTCTCATTCACCACACCTGTGGCTACATTGTCAAATATGTTAGATTATGCTGCCACCAACGTATGTGTAATAAAAGTTATTTATATTCACACTTCAGATAAAATATTCTGCAACTATCATTTTTGGAAAGTCTTATTAATATGTATAAAACAATCTCTACATCTTGTCAAAATTGAGAAAACCATTCTAATATGCATATGTTCTAAACTTACCCACAGTCTAATTGTTAGAGGAAGTACCCATTAAAACAATTCAAACATTTCACAGCAAAAATTGATAGCATTTTTTAAATAGGAAGGCCCAATTTTTATTATCTATCAAAAGTGACAACTTTGGATCACATGAGCTGATGTGTGAATGCATGTGAAAGTAAATCTAGTAATTTTTATAGCTGTCGAATAATACCTCCATATTATAGCTTTTCTACCAAAGTGGGAAACCATTAATGAAACATATGATCATTGCTATCGCTAAGCTCAGAGAATGTCTTATAACTGCATGCATGATGTGGAAGATTATAAAAACTAACAGTGTTTTGAGATTTTGTTGTAAAGCTCTTTTTTTCTTGGAAAGTAAATTTCTGAAACTCACAGCATTTGTTTGCTTGTAATAATACTATATAGAGATTTTGCAAGAGAAATTTGTATAAAGGTAGCCTTACCCTCCTTTGGTTAGATTGTTTGCTTTGTCTGCAGCAAAGTTATACTGGACCATTTTATAAATACCCTCAGTTCAAGATTTACATATTTTTGTTTAGTGCATTTATATATTTATTGTTAGTGGTGTATGTAAAAAAATCACTGAAAAAAGCTATATATTTTCATGTTTGTTCAGAATATCCACAAAAGTTAATATTTCCTATGTCCACCATGTGTAGTATCCGTATTGTACAGTTGGGAGGGTTGGCTGGTTGTCACACAAGTGAATGACCTGGAGTTACTATTCTCAGACAATAGTATTGATTTCTTGCTTGGAGTGCTATAGTCCAATCTTTATAGGAAGAACCTTATCTAATAGCTAGACAAGACTTGAGATCTGGGGCTGCCACTTTTGGTAGATATTATCAACAACACTTATACAGTGACACATTACACATTTAGGCTCTTCCTATGAAACTTGTACTATATCGTGCACTGCTTCTATTTATACTTTTTTTAATCACTGGATTGTACACTTATGTACTATATTAAACTGATGGTTTTAGGGGTGAGGAAGGCTACATTTATTTTACCTGTACTTGGCACTTGCTTGGAGGAAGAGTGGGAAACTATTTTGGAAAAACCACCCTCAGTACACCCGACCGAGATTATAACCTTGATCTCCTCATATTGGGAGTCAAGGCTACTGTGAGAATAGTGCCTTAGACTATGCAGCCGCCAAAGCTGGTTTCTATCTATACTCTTCCAGTCTTTTATCAATAGACACTACTGGACAACTTTTCAATGGAGGTAGGGGTAGTATTGGAAATGTGCTGACCATTGCCTCGACACAAAAACTAAGAATCACATTTTTTTTAAACCTTCCCGGTGAACTACACTGCTGGGATTCGGGCCAAGTCATATCCTAACCTTCTGGATTGTTCAGAATGCAAACTACTGTACAGTCAACTCTCGATTCTACGACCCCGGGAATAGCGTCCCTCTCGAAGTAACGACCCTTTTTTGGGGAACCGTGAAAAATGTGGGGAAAAAGTTTAAGGAAATCGGCTGTAAAATGTGTTTGTTGCATTTATTTAGGTCGCTGCGTTGCAATTATCTTTGTGAGCGCTTTATTACTAGTAACTGGGGTGGGTCAGGTATAAAAAAGACACCACCTCATCAATGCCAGCCAATATCACTTGACTCTGTCCACCCCCTCCCACAAGCAAGACAATGTTTCCCCACGCGCGACTGCCGCTACATCACGCGCCAGGCTTGCTTTTGCCATTGTTATTTCGATTCTCGATTTGGTTACTATTTTGGTTTGATTTTGTGAACAATTTTTTATGACCCATGCTATTGTTTAACATTGTTATTTTGATTTGGTTACGTTTTTGGTTGGATTTTGTGAACGATTTTTGATGACCCACGCTATTTTTTTTATTTGATATGAACTTATAATTTTGACGAAATGAGTGAAAGGAGTACCTTCTTCAAGAAATAGGTAGGTTTTATTTCATTTACTTTTTCGCGTATTGTCTAAAAAAATGCAATTTTTTCGTATGAAGGTCAGGGGTGGAACAAAATCTGTTAAAATTCCAATAACGACCCTTTTCCAGGGAATCGTGAAAGGTCGTAGAATCGAGAGTTGACTGTATATACATTCTTGGTTATATCCTAATTGCCTGATATTGTATTTGATTTCCTCTTGGAGAACCACTTTGACTAGCATCCCTACCAATATTGTCCTTGATTGATTTTAAATATTGATCATCAGGTTATTTTACTTTGTTGGTAAAGTGGTTTATCTGCACTCCTGACTATGAGCCAGGAAATCAAAATTTAATCCAGACCTGGTTCACAAGTATTGTTTTAGTTAGTAATTTCCAGCAAATACATTTGAAAGCTGGTCCTTTTCTTTACAATTTGCTCACATCTTTTACTTAGTTGGTGCACAACCACTTTGAATATCATTTGATTAGAAAGAAAAAAATGGCTAAAATCATAAGCCTTTTATATAAAAGTGTGTTGATTATTACATTTTATTAAGAACATATTTTTAAAGGCTTAAAAGCTCTTCACTTATGTTTGCTCTAAATATGAAGACATTTTATTTTATCAAATAGAATAAAAAATGGCATCCTGTCATACTATGATAATGGACTACCCTTGTTTAAATAAACTGATGAAATGTGAGAATGTTGGCAATCTAATAAAATAAGCCTTACAACCAGATAATTTGTTTTAGAAATTAAAACGGCCTCGGAGTTTATGCCCCAATTGTCGGAAGTAACAAACTGTCTCAGAATTTAATTTTGAGGGGAAAGGGGGTTCACAAGCACAAGTTTATTACATGATGTTAAACCTTAATATTAAACCCTAAGAAATAAAATAAGAAAATGGTTTCTTTATACAGTAGTGGTGGAATTATATTTGTGTGAAAGGGGTGAGGAGGGGGAGCATATGAAAAGTTTTTTTAAAGGTCCTTCTAACCTTCTCTCCACTAGTTAAATGTTAGGAATTTGGATACCCCTTGAAGTTATCTGTAGTAATCTTGAAAAAATAAATGCCACTTAAAGCTATTTAAAGTGGTCTTCCATCAGATTTGTTTTATTTTTATTGGTTGATTTTAGAAGTTATTTGGAATAGTTCTCGCTTAGAATTTTTTTTAAACTAGATGGCTTAAGAACATAATAAAAGTGGTTTTCCTCTAGCATATTTTTGAAAATTGAATGGGTTTAGAAGCTCAGATAAAAAAAATGCAAATATAAAATATTTGGAGTGCTCCTTTGCTGACAAACTTTTGGAAAGTTAATGCTTCTATAATTTATTTGAAGATTGATACAGGGTCATCTTTAAGCTTCATATTAAAAAAATGTTGGTGGGGTCAAGGAGCTACATCTCCCTGACCCTCGTGACCACAAATATAGAAAGGCTAAAACCATAGATTCACAATTATTCTTGCAATATTATGCAAACTTGTGAACGTTTTTACATTGTAGGAAAGAAAAAAAGTTAGTGTGGGCAAGTCAAAGATGACTAAAAATAAAAATTGCATTCAACATTGCTTGATTTTTGGAGAAGGGGTAGGAAAGGTGAACCAGAAACCCGCATTTGCACATGGAGAGTACATGGAAATAAAGCTAATACGCCAAAATTCTCGCCTCTTCCTTCGGTTACCGGCAAACCAAACAAGACGAGACTGTTGCCTCTCTTTGTGTGTGAATGGGTGGCACAATTGTTCTGTTCTCCGAAACTTTTTGTTGTCTGAGAATTTGGACCAATTCCTCTGAATTATCCACAGTTATGAGGCGGGGTTGCAGCTCAGAAAAGGTTTGCATTGAAGACTAGCATTCACATTTCCACTGCTAAGTACTATTTATTACTAAATTATTAGGATAGGTTTAATACGTTTTGCCCTTTTTATCGAAATCCCTCTAAGACCCTGGCAATCTGCATATTTACATTGATGGTGGTTGAGAAGGGGAAGGTGGAGCTAAGTGGAAATGTATCCGAATTTGCTTGGAGAGTAGGAATCCGTTTGGAGAAAAGAACCTAGTACACTTAAGATTCGAACCCTGATTTCTCTTGTTTCGAGTAAACCAGAGAAGACTGCTGGCAATGTCCACGTGCCCACCCATGGGTGGCGAGTGGTTGCACACATTCTGGGGCGTTTCCTAAATTCACATTCATCCTGTTCCTTATTTGTTCAGTGTTCAGGTAGTATGCTTGTATTAGGATTACTCTAGTAGGGGGCTTAGAGGTAATCTACGACCTCCCCGTCATTAGCAAGCCAGTATAACACGAGATTGACGCGTTGAGCACTGGTCGAATTGGGGCGGAAAAAAAATATATTGAGCAAAAAATTTCTATTTGATATTTCTCATGTAGTAATTAGTTTATTTTAATGAGCACAATTTGTTTGTTTGCTAAATCTTTTGTAGATTGCCGACGTGTTCGTTGTTTTGTTCTAATCTGGACGCGGCTCCCGTTCCCTTCCCCGATAATTTTATAATTACAGTCCAATTTTCATAGGAAGAACCTTTTTTAGCACCGCGTCTTACCACCCCTTTGGTTTGTACAATTATGTACTAATTACTCTGATAGTTTTAGGGATGAGAAAGGTCCATTTATAGGATGTGTATCCGCATTGGCGTGGGGAAGATAAAAACCCAACTCGATACGCCCGACCTATATTCGAACATTAATCTCCCAGTCATCTGCAATCTAGTCTATCGCGAGAGTAGCGCCTTAGACCATTTGGCCACTGAAGCGGTCTAGATCTACATTCACTAATTCATACGTCAAGTCATGTGACTTTTAGCTGCCACTTATGATGGATTACTAATATATTAGAAAAGTTGGTCATGATTTGTTTTTAAAATTTTAAATAGGCCTAAGGTAGTCAAGGAATTTAAATACTAGACTAATTATAGATTTAAATATTTGCTCGTTATTTTATACAATGCCTCAAATAATTCCTAAAACACCAACTACTAGAAAAAGAACCGCTAAAAATGTTGTTGGTTAGTAACCCGTTTGGTTTTTTTTTTAATGTTATCAACTTGATAAAATAAATCAATTCACTAAGAACCATAAACAGGTTCTGGAAAATCTGGAAATGTCAGGGAATTTTATAATAAAAGTTTTGTAGCCACCGTTACTTTTTAAAGGAGCCTTTCTACGAATATCTGGCTGTATTTCTCAAGCACTAGCTAGCTCTCCAATAAAACAAACTGCAGGAGACCTTCTCACAGGGTGGACAGACTTGTCAACTGGAAACTAAACGATTTTAATGATGGATCGCGTTAATTGATCACACGTCATGACCGCCTTAAAATATATAGGGAGAATGACCCTAGTAATGGGACGATTCCTAGATAGTTCAGTGGTTAGAGCTTTGGCGTACCAAACGTCCCGGGTTCAATTCCCGTGTCCTGGTGTGATGATTTTAGCTTTAACTATGTGCCCTTAAAATATTTGATTTCAACTATGTAAATCAATTAATTCTTGTTTAAAAAAGATAGTAATGTTTCAGACTCGTAACTATAGGCATTTATCTAAATGCATGTCTAGCCACGCACGCACGGCCCTTGGTGGTTTGGTTCTTCAAACAGTTTTTCCTTCAGCTCGTGTGCTCACATTTGTATCAGTTTGAATGGATCATTTAGCACCCTTGAAATGAGTCAATGATTGCACTATCTGTTATGAATGTAATGTGGGGCAGTTAGGGGTGGTGGGTTAGTGTTGCAGTGCGGGCATTTTCTCTCCCCTCTCCAATCTGACAATCGATCTTTTCTGTTCCGTCAGACAGCGCACCACACACAGTTGCCGAGCGAGAGCTGTCCTTGCGAGTCCCGACTACATAACGTCATCACTGCCATGGCCAACGTGGATTCTGAAGGTAGGCTTCGACATTTTAAATAACAGATTAATCTAGAAAAGAAGAATCAAACGTCTGAATTTAACCAATAACATAACATGACAAGACCAAACCTCCAGTTGTCACTAATATATTTATATATAGGTTAAGAAAATGTTTACAAATGATAGCTTTGTGACTTCATCGCTGCCTAGTCCTAGTTTTATTTGAAAGGTTTATATTTGTTGTGTTTTTGTGATGAAATGCTGTTTGACCTGTTCTCTATTTGACATTCTTATATATTTGAAATTTAAACTTTCTTGTTTCATTTATTTTGTCATCGATTTCCAATTACACGTCAGTGTTGCAAAATGTTTTATCCACCAAAATAATAATCAGAGGTAAACATGCTCTGTAAGGCTGTGCGTAGTAAATACATTTCTCTGGCTCGTGATTGTAATCGATCCCCAGACATTACGAGATAATGTTCAACCTTTCATATTGGGCCTATTATCTCGTGCCCGCAAACTTCTTGAATTGGACCGGCTGTTTTGTGACAGCTGTTTGAAAATTGGCGCCGTCGGGTGAGTAGCCAGCTGCAACCAATGAACAGAGAGACCTTGAGGTTGTTCACTCGACCCGCCGCTGTTAGCGCCACCTGAACATGGCGAGCTTATTCAGAACCTTTATTGTTGACAAGCTTTATTAGGTACGGCGGGTACATTAAACCCGTATGTATACTAATACGTGTTTTAATTAATATAATTGCTTATAATAACGATTATATACGACTAATGTGTAATAAAATAGAATCAACAAGCCTTGGGTTGGGGAATGATTTTATATTATGCTAGCAGCATTACTAAACTGTCACAGTAAACAAGTAAGCAAGAAGCCATCAGAATGGAATAATAGCCAAAAGGAACCTAAGCAGTAAATAGGTCGTTTTTAGCACTTAACTTACATTTCTATTAGAAGTATACATCTTCTTATAATAATTAAAATCCTTAAAGTAAATTTAAGCCAAAACCACTATATTGTAACCCCATTTAAAACAAGCTGTAACCCCCAAGTTGGAAACCACTGCTTTATTATAAGACAGTTGCAAGCAATATTTAACTAGTAAGCTCCCGGAGATGTAGAACTCACTCATCACTTTATCAAAAAATTAGCAATTTGGCCATGTTTATTTTAAAACATTTTCAACTGTAAAATAAAGAAATAAAAATGGGAGTTTATCAATATTTCTACAGTATTTTGATCTCTATCTACCAATTTTCTACTTCATGGAGGTTGCCCTAAAATTTTAATACTGGTACATCATTAAACTATTCAAAACATATTTTTTATCGCTTGAGGGTGAAGGGGCTTCCCCTGACATTTTATTATATAACTTATGGCAAATTCGAAATAATCACTGTAAACAGCCTGGTTATATGAGATTTTATCCAAATCAAACATTAAATAACTAATTTGAAAATGTTAAAGGTTGAAGAAAAAGGACTTTTTTTTGTTTAATGTAGTCTTCTTAATCAATTGAAAAATTATAAGTTGTAACAATGTAACACAGTTCTATTACTCCTCATCCTTCATTGTTGCTTCAAGCCTATTTAAATTGCTTTCATTAAAGCCTATTTTAATAAACAATGAAATAAGATACATCAGTTCAATTCAAACTAGTGAGGATCCTTGCTAGAAAAATTAGTGTGTATTTCAGAAGTCAAACATTAACACTAAACTCAATGTCCTCATTTCATCAGTCAGAGCTTTCGGTAAGAAAACAATAAAATGTTGCATAACGTTCACTGCATTGGCTGTTCAATATATGATAATTTGACAGTCTATAGCAACCACAAAAGTCATAACTAAAAAAACTAAACTATAAACAGAGTGGCTGACAATGCTAACACTTAAAGCATTACTGGCTGAGTGAAATTTTGCTACTGGGATGTTCCCTTACAATTCGTTTCCATACCAACTAAGTTTTCTACAATATTTACTACAGACATAATCTCCTTTCACTTTTGATGATTTTTGTGGAGTAGGGATCAACAGTTGGGAAATTTTAAATTTGCTTGCACAAGTGTGGTTAAGGACTTTCATTTTAGAAAGTAATGGGATATAGAATAAGCTTAGAATTTCTCAACTCCAGATCAAATTTCACAAAATTCCTTATGTTCAAGCTACTAACCAATATTGGCGATCCCCCCCACTCCCCGGCGCGACGTCTCTGTACGAGACGCTCGACAGTATTTTCTAAATTGTTGCTCTGAATGAACTGTTTTAGACCTGTTCTTTTAAACTGTTTCACTGCCAAATTTGAACAAGGCAGACTACGGACATCTCAATTCTCACTTTTGAAAAAGATCATATTTTCAATCCCATTTTATTTCATATACATCTTTTCTTAGAGTGAGAATTTCAGATTAAAGTTTAGTTTTCCTGTGGTCGATTATATTATTAGTTCAATATAAATAGAAGATCTCTCTTTCTGAAAGTTAAATAGTCGTGATGGATGTCTACAATCGGTTGTGCCAGTTTTTTAGATCTGTGATCTCCCTATCGAACCATCTAAGGTTCGATAAGTTGGCAGCTTTGAGTGTTTCTTTTTCTAATATTTATATGTAATTCATTTTGGCAGTCTTTTGATAATTGTTTGTAGACCCTTTTGAAACAAAAAATAAGCCCGTCGTGTTGTACATTTGCATACGCCCAGTGGGACTTAACTAAAGCTTTGTCTAAAGTACTATTTTTATTGAAATTTTCAGGGGAAAACAATTTAAAATGACACGCACAGGCAGGAGAGGGTAGCTCCAATTTAACTGGTAGTCTACATAATACTCCATATTGCATTAAAAAGTACTATTGTGCTATTATGTTCTCCATATTGCATCAAAGAAAAATAAATAGTACATCACAATAGCACACATTTTCTCATATTGTGTATTATAACCCTAAAGAAAATATTCAAGAGGTTTTTCCGATAAACTACCCTTAAATAAATTTTTCTTGTAGAAACAAACAGATTATTTTGTTAATCACAAACTCTTTATTCATAAATTTTAAACCAAATTAATCAAATATTTTTAACTTGGTAAAAACACAACATATTATTATCATCATAACAAATTATTCCCTGGTACCTTTTTGAACTACAATATTTAGTTTGGATGAAAGGGGTCGCGAGAAAAGGTCAGTGATTTTGCAGTTTTTATAGCAAAGCTTTTTTTTTTGTCAATTTTGCAGTTTTTATAGCAAAGCTTTTTTTTTTTTGTCTAAAGTAAATATAATAGCGATTATCGCTCTAGTGCAAACAGTTTAATTTTCTTCACATGTTGGTATCAAAAGTTATATATATAATGAGCATGGTGGTATTATCTAACGAAAATTTTAAATTAAAAGAAAAAGTTGTCATTAAATTCTAGCACCCTTGACAGATATTCAAGAAATTTTGAGGTCACCATGTGAGGAAAATTAAACTATGTACGGGAGCATATTTTTTTTGCCATAAAAACTGCAAAAACACGTGCTTTTCCTCACGTCCCCTTTCCATCCCACCTTAAAGGCCAGTTTTGAAAAATTTGCTATAATTGGTCTAAGTAAGCTTTACTTTACATCCATTACTATTTACAGCCTGTGACCTAGTTTAGTTTTTTATTCAAGCCATCTATTTTCCACTACCGGCTTGCTAGGCCTGTCGTAGCTTCATATGTCTTATAATCTAACTTAAGAATAGGACAGGCAATACATCCAGTCCCCGGTCGTTAATTCATCACTGTGAAAGGGTGAACCCACATTTAACCAAAGATAGATTTTCTGGCCATGCCAGGAATCGAACCCAGGACCCTTAGTTCAGTAGACACATACTGACTATTATTGAGTTAATTTGTCGGATTTCTTAAGTAAGCTACCCTTATTTTAATTTAGTTTAGGAAAATAAACAAATAATTATTTCTAATGTAAACAGTCCTCATAGCTTTTTGAGTAAAATTGTTCTGCTCTTTTCAAAAACTCAAATTTTACAAAAATCAGTTGTCATTAAAATACTCTAAAATGTTTTACATATATATTTGTATTTTAACCAAACTTTTGGCCAAGAAACAATTATACAGTGTTATTTGGGAGGTCAAACACTCCCTAGATATACATTCTAAACAAAATCATTGGAGCTATTCACAAAAAATTGTAATAAATAAACTATCATCAGTAAACTATCCTTAATTTGAGGGATAGGGTCAAAATCAAAAATCTAGATATTAAGTTTGAACAAAACTCAAGGACAGTCAAGTATGCATAATTTTAAATACAATTTATTTGGTTTGTTTTCACATAAAATGTAAAGCTTCATCATAATCTCGAAGTAGTAAATGTTGAATACAATACTTTCTCTTGATATGACTGAGAATAAAAAGGGAAACACTGGATTAATTGAACTAATAGTTCTCATTTATTTAATGGTGCACCCGCCTGCTTGAGTATTCAACCTGGGGTACATAAAATGAATAGACGAGTCAAAAAAGGATAAGATTCCAGTTTACCTAGTTGTCTGTAAGACGAAATGGTTACCATTAAGCACTTGTAGTCCTAGTCAATAAGTATACAATCCTAAAATATCAAGGGGAACTTATCATTAGCTAATTATTGATTATAGTTGTTGGAATGTTATCCTTTTTCCACTCATTGTTTTGACGGCAGGTAAATAAGAACTAATATTAATTTTATGACAAAAAATACTTAATAGTTAGTAAAAAATTTAAAATAATAAATTTTTAGTTTGTTATATTAAATTAAAAAGATTGTCAACAGCTGATCACTACGACTGACAAAGTATTGGTTGGCGATCTGGAGACGCACGGGTGTGGTCAGTAGTGTTCTCTATTCCTCTGCTCTCGTGTTTTCATAAACTTTAATATCTGATAAAGAGCCACTATTGTTTGTATGGTGGCGGTCAGACACCTGAACAGTACTTTCTTTACACCTGAACAGTACTTTCTTTACACCTGAACAGTACTTTATTTACAGTGTTGGAAAAATTCTGTAATTATAGTTTTACCTTCATTTTATTTTTTTGTGTTGCAAATACCAACAAAAGACTTGTTTTCAGTATTTCGCGTGACACGTGCTACGACTGATAACATGAATGCTCCAATGTTATTAATATCAGTTTTACAAGCTCACTGTGGAGTAGACATTACACTAATCTTACTTATCCTTTTACACTCAACGGAATTTCAAGGCCGATTTTAAGCATGATACGAGACTAAAATATTCACTTTTTTCATTCATTAGGTGGCTTATTAAAAAACCTACAAAAAAAGGCTATCTCAGTTTAATCTACCAGATTTATGGAATGTTATTCTTTTTCAAAACACCGATTCAAATATTTGTAATTTATTTTAGGCGTAGATTGTAGAATATGTATAACTTGCATTCTTGTGGTACAAAGTTTAAGATAAATTATATCTGAGAGTATGTGATTAAAGAAGGTTGAATACCATCGGTATAAGGTCACTCTCGTGTTGGATTGGCTTGATCATGACGGGGAGATCGGAGTTAGCCCACCGAGAGTGGTTTCCCACGTTTCTTCCACGCGAATGCGGGTGAATTACCTCTAAAACTGCTTCCTTCCTCTTAACCACCCTATTGGAGTAATATAGCCTGAGCAGGAATTAAGATGCGGTGATAAAAACATACAATAATATATTAAAATGTTAACAATATTGGCCTCAAAAAAGTTTTTCTTCTAAAAGGTCCCGACTAAGAAAATTGGACTATACCGTTTTTATTTCTTTTCTATTTACTTGACCCTCTCCCCTTGCACTCGGTCGCTATTGACCTTCCTTCCAGGCTATTTACTTGACCCTCTCCCCTTGCACTCGGTCGCTATTGACCTTCCTTCCAGGCTATTTACTTGACCCTCTCCCCTTGCACTCGGTCGCTATTGACCTTCCTTCCAGGCTATTTACTTGACCCTCTCCCCTTGCACTCGGTCGCTATTGACCTTCCTTCCAGGCTATTTACTTGACCCTCTCCCCTTGCACTCGGTCGCTATTGACCTTCCTTCCAGGCTATTTACTTGACCCTCTCCCCTTGCACTCGGTCGCTATTGACCTTCCTTCCAGGCTATTTACTTGACCCTCTCCCCTTGCACTCGGTCGCTATTGACCTTCCTTCCAGGCTATTTACTTCACCCTCCCCCCTTGCACTCGGTCGCTATTGACCTTCCTTCCAGGCTATTTACCCGCGAGCTTACTGGACTCTCACAAGTCATACTGCGCGCATAAAAATGTCTTCAAGATTTATTTGTTGTTCACGGTTGAATACAGGATTCCCATTTTACCGACAATCGGGTCTCTGTGAAGTCGATCAAAAAATGGAACATGCCACATCTTATTTCAAATGTCCGTCTTGAGTCTGTCGTGTGCGGTTACCCTTAGTCGCTCCTTCCAAAGGAGGTACACTAATGTTTGTTGGCCCACACCCATGTCAAGAAATATCTGACAGCTTAAACCATGTTTCCGTTCTGACAGTGTAGGGCGTCCTTGGCTTTGTTTGTTTGTTTCCGTTATGACAGTGTAGGGCGTTCTTGGCTTTGTTTGTTTGTTTCCGTTCTGACAGTGTAGGGCGTCCTTGGCTTTGTTTGTTTGTTTCCGTTCTGACAGTGTAGAGGCGTCCTTGGCTTTGTTTGTTTGTTTCCGTTGCCGTGAGACGGTGTTATATTGATTAGCCCAATATGACCAAACATTACCAGTTTTAGTGGGTGAAGCTAAGGCGATTAGTTAGTCTTCTTTTCCGATTAACACAATTTACAATTATTAGGGGATATATTAATATAATAATAATTATTATTATTATTTAGCAACGCGTCTTACTACCCTTTAGGGTTATACGCTTTAAGTACTAATTACGCTAATGAATTAGGAATCGGGAAGGTTGAATCAGAGGAAGTGAACCCGCATCTGCGTGGAGGGAGGGTGGAAAACTGTTTAGGAAAAACCGCCCCAAATTCACCCGACCGAGATTCGAACCTCGATCTCCCCGTCCTCAGCAGTCGAGCTCAACACGACAAGCGCGTTAGCCAACTACAGCCACCGAGGCGGGTATTAATATAATAAATACATAGATTTAAAAGTCAGAAATAGAAAACTTTTCACGCTCATTCAATACTAAGTGTTGAATTAGTCTTATTCAAAGCTAAAATTATTTAGAAAAAACACTCAAGTTAGTTTGACCAGCTATTGTGTGTGTGTATGTGTATGTGTATGTGTATATATATATATATATATAAAGAGAGGGCGAACGGAAACTATAGGTCATTTACCACCAGAGTTAACTTGGCCGACAGCTCAAAAAAATTACTAGGAATAGTATCTAATATATCCTTACGCCAGCAGCTGACATCTTTCATTTAGGACAACTAATTAAAACATTTGGTAATCTATGAATGTGATGGTTAACCACAATAGTTTAGCCAAATATTATTTATATTTATTTGAGGTCGGGCACAAAACTTATTTAACGTTTTATTTCACTTTAAACATTTTTTATTCGCAGCACTTTCGCAAAAATTCTAACAAATATATCTTTAAAATGACGTCTGACGAAATTAAACTATGTAATTGAGCATGACGCAAAAAAATTTTTTGCAATGGTGCACCCATGCAGTTGATAAACATATTTAAAATGTACTTAGTTTACCATACAAGGTAGCAAACTTACCTTGAATTATTATACTTATGACTATTAGATAATGCCATTTTGCAGGGTAAACTGGAGTGTAGGTTGACAAGCAAGCCCCTCAACTCCCTTCATGGCTTTCAAACTGACTACACACATCGCGCTGTATGGGCACGGCACCCCCTATTTTCACTTGATATTATCGATAACAATTAATAAAACGAGTCCTTTTTTCTTTAATTTCTAATTTATTTTTGTAGTTCAATATATATATTACTTAAGCTTCATGTCACTACTTCAGTAGCCATCCCTCAGTTTATGAAATAGATACAAAAATCTTTGTATGGAACTGTGCGCCTTACAGTGCCAGTGAAGTGGTGTTTGACTGTTGTGCGCATGCGCACATAGAGGGAGGAGGAAGGTGGGACTGCCAGGTGGAAAGAGCACTGTTGCTCTCGCAGTGCCGGCTCTGGCGTGATAGTGTAAGGAAGTGTTTTTTTTACTCATCATGTGTTGTGCTTAAAAACCGTGTATCATATTCTTGATTGTGATAAAGTGTAGAATTAGATTATTATTTTGCTTCCAGCTATCCTATTGGATTCATTTTTTTTCTGTTATTTTATTTAACAGAAATACTAAATTTGCTTGCAGTACTTTCAATGGAGAAAAATTTCCTCAGTTGTCATTCAGAAATCAAGGAAAAAATTATTGAACTTTTTGCGCAAATTAAAACAAGAATGGATTTCATTTTTAAATGAATAGATACAGCTTGAACTGTAACAATTTAAGTTAAAGTAAAAAAAAAATCGTTAAGATTTTATCAAGTTCCTGAATAAATTTTCTTTTTATACATGTTCTATTCCTTTTACACAATTTTAAAACAAATGCTAAAAAATTCTGGATCAGCACCCCCACTAATTTTAGCTACGAACCGCCACTGACGATAACGCTTTCGAGTAAAAGTGATAAAAAGTTTAAAAAAACTATGTGATCTTATATTCTTTGTATTGGCATGGGTGCTAAAATTAATTATAACAGAAGATAAAGTAGAGCTGTCGGATGGTCACGATTTTAAACTTCAAACTTATATTATATTGTGTACGAAGAGAGTGTACATAATGTTAGCCCGACTTTGGGGAGACATCTGCTCTTTGTTATTGTTGGGATGGAGGGGGGAGCCGTCAATCTTCCCTGAGGCTTGTCAAGGCTGACAGTCTACAGACTACCAGCAGGGTTGGTACTAATTACACTAATGGGCTAGGGATTAGGAAGGCTTAATTTATATGTAATACACCCGCATTTGCGTGGTAGTGGACACTACTCTCGGTGCACCCGACCTGGATCGAACCCCGATCTCCCCTGTCTTTGGCAATCAAGTCCAACACGAGATTAGCGCGTTAGGCAACGCGGACACTGAAGTGGGGTGAGAGATTATTAATACTAGATAACAAATATTTTTCCAGATTAAAATTTCGACCCCTATATTTACCGTCTTCCCTACCACATCCCTACTCGAGACCTGCCGGAGCTACTCGAACCGAGACAAAGTATGAAACTGTCGCTGGTCTGGTGTGCGCTGCATTTTGCAAGTCCGCGTTATACTTATAATAGCTTTTATTGATGCACAAGTTTTCCAAAACATAACCTTATTAAAACCATACTAAACTAGCCATTCTATAGCAGAGGTGGTCTGGTAGGTTCCAAGGGGACCTGGATTACAAATATAATAGTTCTGTGCAGTACACATTCACGACCTTAGTTTACTTGGATGACAGCTCAAAGCGTTACTAGAAATAATCCCTAATACATATCTATGTTAAAGACTGACATCAGTCACTTTTAGGCTAACTGTAATGAAAACTTGTGGTAATGTATGAATTTGATAGTTAACCACAGTAATTACTTAGGGCAATATTAGTTATATATCTATTTGAGGTCGGGCACGAAGCTTATTTTATCGTTTTAGTACACTTATTCACATCACTTTCACAAGGTCTAACATAGCTTCAAAATGAAAGAACAGAAGAAACAAGAGCAAGAAGATAGAGAAAATAAAAAACCAAAGTGAAGAGTTTCAAGCCAATAGTAAAGTTTTGGAAAAGAAATTGCAGGAAGCTAAAGAGGCAATCAAAAAGAGAACATGGTATTAGGAAGGCAAGAATCAGAAGCTAAGTTCAATCTTACAGGTCATTAGTGGCAGAAGCGAATGAAAGGATTAATAATGCAATGAAAATCATTGATCGGAAAGGTTTGAAAATAGTTCAAACTATTCTAGAAGCTCCGAGTAAAATATTGTAAGAAAGTGACTGCTTGCTTTTGAGAAAATAAGAAACAAAGAAAATCCAATTCAAAAGAGGAAGACAACAATGTTGGACTACTTTTGTTTAAGTCGATATTAATCAAAGAAATCAAAACACAACTGAAAAGCGTGATTATCTTTTGGCATACAACCCAAACTGTTAATAAGATGCGAGGTTATTTTTTTTTTTTGGTGGAAGACAGTTTATTTTAACCTATGTCATCTTTTGATAATGAACATCATTATTATAGTAAGACCGGCCCAGTGAGGAACTTGACAGTTGAAGGCAAGTTGGAAGGAAACATTTATTCTACCCCGGTCCTTGACCAGGAGATTGATACTGCGTGCTGTGTCAAGTGTTTCATCTCCAAGAATGAGAAATGGGCTTTACCCAGTCGCTCATAAGACAATGGACGAACAATTTTTTCAAATGATTTAATATTCATAGCAAAGTAAAATAAACTGCACGAAAATCCAAAATAAAAATAATTTCTTACATGCATAATTAATCTCCGTTCGTTATGACTAACCGTGATTTTTTAATCTTTTTATTATTAAAATGTTGATGCAATTTTTTCATTAAAAATAACTTGTACTATTCAATACCATTTTTTTAAGTGATCGTAAATGAATGTATAGTAAAATGGGAGCTGGTCCCATACATTGAAACGCACATTTAAGGTTTTTGTTTCTAAATAAAAATGCCAGGTATGCTGTAGGCACCGAGCGTCGTCAGCGGGAAATCCCCCGCAGCCTTTAGCTAAGTGACCAGACGAAGCGGCCCCTTTCTTTATGGTGACTCACGCGTCTGCTTCCATCGACCCGCCTCCGTCGCCGCCACTACCCCTCCCACCTCCGACAAAGTGGAGTCGAACCCAATACCGACGCTGAATACTGAAAGCATTGCGCTATTGATTCAGGGCACAAATGGAAGCGTTTCAAGGATGTCTGGTATTGTCGCGCTCAGACACGGTTTCTTTACGTTTTGAATCAGAAGGTGCTAGAATAGTCTTAACAGAAATGCACAATCGCCAGAAAACAGTGGGTTTACGACGTTAATTGGCGGGGCTGTCCTACAGTAGAACAAACGGCGCGGGAGGAAAATACAATTTTGGTTGTTATCTCTCTCAAATTAAATAATTCGACTCACATTGACTCATTTTACGCTCTTATAGCGGTTACATTTTGTTTCGTCAGCGTGTAGGTTTAAATTATTATCCAAAATATACGGTTTGGGGGAATTTGTTTAGTAAAAAACTTCAACTTTTTAAACTACCCCTGTTTACGAGTCTATGTAAATAGTTTTGTTCACTCCACCAAACAGTTTATATCAATATTTAACCCAGGCGCGACATCAGATTGCCATCTCGACTACCTATGCAGCCCCCTTCTTAAAGGGAATCCTGTACGTTATAAAATATAAATTGGTCATGGGCCAAATTGAGTTCCAGATGAGTAATTTTGATAAAACTACCCCCTTCAAGAAAGAACCTCTTTCCCTCTTAAACCATCGAAATACCGTCGAGAGCCACAAATGGTACGGGGGGAAATGATTTTGTCGAGGCCCCTGCGCCACTTTTCAGACCCCTTACAAACCTAAAAAACTGCACTTTTCAGGGATTTTATTATGTATATAGCAAAACTAATGCATAATTAATTTTTTTAACAATGATTTAAGAAAATTATTTCAGAAGTTTATCCCAAGTCAACTTAGTTACCATCCGTCTATGCACGATCATTTTCAGAAATACAACAAACCTTTCAATAGCCTCAATGGCATAACCTTTAATCTAGGTTATGGCTCATCCGCCCCAAGTTAAATTAAATAGTGGTAATTAGTGTACTCAATTTAAATTTCGTATTAAATTGCACTTTTCTTCCGTTTCGCTAAAAGTTCATATTTCCGTCCAGAATGAGAATAAAAAGCCTCGAAGTCGAACCGGGTCCCGGGATTTTCCCCCCGCTCACGGTGGGCCTGTTCACAATAGTTTGAGACGTCTCATAGGAAATATCTTTGTAGTTCACATAAGTTACTGCCGCGCGGTAAATATAATATGTACTTGAACCACTTTATAGAATTCGATCTGTAAAACTACACCTAATATCGTCGTTAAGAGAACTGCAGGTCTTATGGAGAAAATTGTATTTATATTCATATTACTTAGTAAGGAGAAAATAATGATAATTTTTTTTTTTTTTGTAAGGGACAAGCTTAATGAGA
>CABFOW010003892.1:2811-13458 GCA_902141385.1 Timema californicum
TATATATATATATATATATATATATATATATAATTATTACCAGAACCCCTCTAAGCCCCGCTCCCATTTCCCGGAGCCCCATTATGAAATTAGATTATATTTTTTGCTACAGTGGACAGTTTCTCTCTCGACCTTTCTGTCTGTCAGATTTCAGCTTTCCAGCTCAGGACAGGACTCGATTCGATAAAATAAACTTAGCATGAGATTCGATTCGATTCAGATTTGACTCGACATTTTTTCTAAGACATAAGATTCGATTAAGACTCGACTCAAAATGTATTCTAGTCATAAGATTCAATTCGGATTCGATTTGATTAAGTTAGCCAAGATTCGGTTTCGATTTGAAACGGAAAATTTTGAATTCGCACAAACTAAATCTTAAATAATTTTTTGGAGTATATTTTTTAATCTGTTCACAAACTAGACTATTAATAAAAAAAAGTACTCTAAAAATATTAATGAAAGTATAAAGGTGGGAAAAAAGACAGCTGTGATACGCGTATAACTAAAATAGGAGGCACAAAGTGTATACTTTTAGATTTCAAGTATGAGCAAACAGTTGTATTAGGGAGCGCCCAGGTCCTTAGAGTCAGGAGAGGGGAATTTTAAGATTGTCTGACTTTAGATGCAATCTGCACAAAACACGCCTACTGTAAATCCACCGAGTAAGTCACGCCTTTAAACCATTCAACGGCATGTCCTCGGTTAAATTAGATAACAAACAGTTTATGAGATCCATCCAGAACAATTCATTCCATTCGTCTCATTGTCAGGCAAATGACGAAGCATTTTTAATACATTGACGAAACTTGCCAAACATAGCCTTGAACAATATTTACAAACATATTTAAATATGACAACACTCCACGTAATAATTGACAGTAAAATTTTCCAGAGCATGATTAGGACTAGTCTGAGACCTGTTGTACCCGCTTTTTCGCTGGACTTAATTGTTTTGTGTCTCAAAAGCTACTCGCAACAATGTAATGTTGGAATACATAGTTTCAAATATTGGAAAATATTAAGGGTAAATAACATTTGAAAAAAATAGACAATACTGTGAACATTTCTATAACCTTAGATGGCAGATAATCCAAATCAGCGGCTGCAGAGCCGTGGTACGTTCAATTGTTCCCGGCGGTACGCCTTGAGATGCCAAACAAAAGAAGAAACTTAAAGTCGTAAGAAGATAAGATCTTATCAAATCTTATAAAATATTGTAACGTAGGACGCGCGTGACCTGGTCACACGTCACCGTGCAAACCACGAGCTATTTTAAGGATACTGGGATGGGTTGCTGAGTAAACACGAATAAAAATGTCCACAGAATATTTAAGGTTTTGAATATTAAAACTAAAACATACATACACACACTGATTAACTATACATTTAAATGAATTACAACTAGACAAGTCATTAAATTAAATTAAAAAGATCTTAATCAAGTCTATAAATTCATAAACCAATAAGAACACATGAAAATAGAATCAAACTAACAAAAACAAATTAACAACTATAAAATACGTCATAGCTATTCAAATACTAAAAACAGTCACAAAAATGTTCATTAAAACAGTAGTCTACAATAACAACAAATGTCTACATCACCCGTGTACTCAGGCCAATTCTTGTCCCGCACACGATACACTGCTATGACCCGCGATACACAAACGCCGGACTCACCGACCCACCCGCGGACACAATGACCCGTTCGCTGGTCACGCTGGCCCACACACTGGACACGCTAGTCCAAAACTCACACTGGGCACTCTCGGACTCACTAGTTGAGAACCAAGAACTGAGCACCTCTGGCTATCGGTGACCGTGTATATATACGGGTGGTCCCAGCTAAGGGTCCCGAATCCTCCACTTCTAAAATACTAGGCCAGAATTAAAAGGATCCAGACCCTTCCAGACTAGTGCCCCATCCTCCGTCCCCGTCCCCGTCCCCTATAATCCCCCAGTCAAGTGAGAAGGCTACTGACTACCTGCTAGACAAGGAGGGAGACAGAGAGCAGGGAGTGCAGCCAGGGTAAATAATGAAAGCACGCTGGTCCTGCTGTTAAAACAATAATCTCTTTAACCCCCCGACCCCGTTTAAGTCTGTTTGTCCCTAACAGATATCGTTGATTTCCGGGCTTGTCACAATCGTGAGAAGGCATGCCCATTGTGTATCTTTGTTGGTAGCCTCTAATGCAGCTCCTGCCATTCATCATTGTTACTCTCTAAACCCACTACTTCACGTTCTGTTATGTCCCATATTACCTTCTTGCACTCCGATAATCATCCAGGAACTAGCACAAAAAACATCCAAGTCTAATTCCATGTTAAATTAAAAGTCAACATCAGGTTTGACTTGTCACATTAGTTCCAGTCATTATCTTTCTCGATGTCCATGGCTTTACCAATTTGTCTACTTATAAATATATTCACTCATTTTTTTGTATCTAAATTTTAATTGATACTAAGAGGTGGTCCAGAATATCCCACTACAAACAACGGCATTATTTGACTGTCGTCCCTAGTCGCTCAATCATCCGAGGTAACTTCACTTTTCTGCAATCTGTAACTCCTGTGTCTTTGGCCAAGATTAAGTCATTTGTCACTCAAGACATAGGTAAAGATGAAGGAACAACCAAGCAAAGTCCACACTTGTCGATCCTTTTGCATTCCATTTGAGAACATTGTCCATAGCGTTCGTCATGTTAACCTTCACCTGATAATCTTCATCACTTACGTCATCATCTTTTTGCAAAGCATAGTCACCAGCATCATCATCATCACTAACATTGTTGTTGTAACGATGTTCCAAACGCCAACAACATCTAATACCAACCACCCTGTAATATGGAGCTTCAACACTCACTAAATTTGGCGTGTCATCCTCTCAGTCAGATGGGACGCTGACACACACCATCAAGACGTCCACTCCCGCGGCTTGAACAAGTTAGACTGAAGCGAGACCCTAGCCAGCGCCTTACTCGTCATCGATGCCCGGCCACCATGAAACTCGAACGCAACTTGAACAACAGTATTTCCTGTTCCGGCCCGAAGATGTTCTATTATCTCTGAGAAACCATTCGACTGTCCGCTAAGCTTCCAGAGCGCTAGTCGTCTCCCTTCCTTTTGTTCTATGTATCTACCCTCCTTTCCCCCTCTTCTGAGAATACGTTGGGACTGTTTTGTACTATAAAATGGCTAATGTGGGTTGAAGCGACACTCAATTGTACCACTGGCTTAGACAAGGTGAGGGCACCGGTGTATACTAATTCTTGGGAAATATTCTTCAAAATTCATTTTCGGTTTAAATTATGGGGAAGGAACACGTATTCTAAATTACCTTTTGGGCCTTTTGCTGTTATTAAAACTCTCTGGATGGGTTCTCTAAATTGGTTTTAAGGCGGTCAAAACGCTAATCTATTATGTTAGTCTGCAGGGTGAAATCCTGGTTAACTTGAGTACTGCTTGGTTACTAGCGGCGCGCCCTTATCTTATACGTTAGGTTACCATGCGGTTTCCTTGACATTTTCTAGGGGTATTAGAAATTATATATTTTCGTACTAGATACGAAGATTGTTTCGTATCCCATTATTTCTGGTAGCTCTCTATTTTGGTCACATAGTGTCAGACGTCTGTAGCGTCTTTGTGTATTGTTAACTAAACATCAGCCATCGTGGCTATTCGAATAATTCGCGCCTTTTTGGCGGGCTATTTAAATAATTCGCGCCTTTTGGCGGGCTGTTTGAATTTAAATCTCACGGATTTCAGCCCAACTATTTCACCTGAAAGGGATGCAAATATTATAAATTTTTGTAACGACTGAGCTTATGTTTTGCCGCATGGATAATAGGATCTTGATGCCTGTTTTCAGTAATTCTTTGTACCAGCTCTACCTTTGTTATTTTACCAAATTGTAATAAAATATTATCTTCTCATTGTGAACCCATGGTTGTTCTTTCACATGCACCCTTCCTAGTGGTGGGCGTCACATTGTAACCAATATCTTTGCCATCAACGGAGTCTCACCAAAAATGTCGTCATCGCGATTAGTGTCATCATTGACAACGTCTTCGTCAACAGCGTTGTTACCTCTAGCGTAATCACCAACCATATTGTCATCAATAGCTTCACCACCAACACCATCATTATCACCAACAGCATCATTGTCACCCACAGCGTCATAATCACCAACAACGTCGTCATCATCAACAGCGTCGTCATCATCATCGAAAGCGTCGTCATCAACAACAGTGTCGTCACTAACAGCAGCGTAGTCACTAACACCTACAGTGTCATCCTCAGGATAATCACCACCAACATCCTTAGCAGCGTCTTTCACAGCGTTAGACCCTGTCCACTGCTTGAAGAAGGTAAGCTGACTTTCTCGCGAATTCTCTGCACATAGTTGGCTTACTATTGATGATATGGTTGATTTCCTTTCTTTAATGCTGTTCAATGTCGTCGTCTGTTCCGCCATCTCGTTGTTCAATGACGTAGTTTGTGACGCGATTTGGTCCATCCTTTTATTGTTTTGTTCTGCCATGGCTTGAATAATAGCTGTTAAGCCCTGGATATCCGGGGCCATTTTTGTTGTTGCTAGAATCAAGCAAATGCACCACCAATATCCCGCTTCCGACACCAATGTAACGTAAGGCGCGCGTGACCTGGGAGGGTCAGGGGCCGTTCACACGTGAACGTGTGAGCCACGAGTTCTTTTTAGGGTTATTGGGGTATGCTACTGATCAAACAAGAATTAAAATACCCACAGAATATTCAAAGTTTTGAATATTAAAACTAAAACATAAATTTACGCGCGCGCGCGCGCGCGCGCACACACACACACACACATACACACACACACACACTGATTAACTATACATCTAAATCAATTACAACTAGAAAAGTCATTGAATTAAATTAAAAAAGTATTATTTTAATGTATTATTTGCGATTTTGGAGATAGGATCACCGAAAAAAAGAATAAACGATTTTTTTAAGCCTACTTTTACACACACACACACACACACACACACTGATTAACTATACATCTAAATCAATTACAACTAGAAAAGTCATTGAATTAAATTAAAAAAATATTATTTTAATGTATTATTTGCGATTTTGGAGATAGGATCACCGAAAAAAAGAATAAATGATTTTTTTAAGCCTACTTTTAAAAATAATTCAAAGTGTGATTTGCTTAATAAGCAAGCTTTTCGATTTCGTTCTTAACAACAAATATTTTGTATTGAAAACGCATGTGAATGAAACATTGAAACCATTAAAATCATTTTTACGTAGCAATCTGATACCATTTTTGAAAAATGGGCTTACCAAGATTAAGTGTTTTAAATAGAGATAACACGTAAAACATGCCAGTCAATAGGGTAGATTCTCAATTAGCTGGTATAAAATAAAAAATAAAAGAATAACAAGGAACGCGAAGCGAGTATTTACTCGAGTGTTTAGAAGAAGCAACACTAGCTCCGTAGCTCGAGTAACTGTTGCCATCCGATGCGAGTATGGAGTATCTGCGAGTATAGAGAATCTCCGATCACTGATATCTCAATCACCAATACTTTTGAGATCGAGTCACTGTGAGTATAGGTGATCAAATGGAATCGGTGAAAAAATCAGTCAGTGATTTATCACCCATCTCTAGTTACAATATAGTATGGTCAATTCCAACCATAAGAAACAGAGATACAAACAATAAGAGGGGTGGCAGCACAGAGCACCACTGATTCAAGCTCAGGAAACAGCGCAACAAACCTTTCCCATGCTTACTCCATTAGTGTAGATATTTGATAGCTCAGACAAGTACAAACTGTTTTGACAAATCTTTATAGAAATTTTCAAGAGGGATTTAAGGACGCATTTAAACAGAGGAGAATCATTTTCACATTTAACATGATTAAAAATTAATTTGAGACAGATTCTGAAAATCTAAAATGTCAAACTAGTACAGTATTGTTTTAATTATAATATTACATTTAAGTAAGTAGTCCCAATCTTTAAATTGGGAAGATATTACCGAGATCAAATATTTTCTTTATAACAAAATATTCAATTCTTGGTATTTTATTTAAATTAAAACATTATGTTTAAACTTTATAGCCTTTGATTATGCTTAGTCTATTTTTCCTTATTTTAATATAATCAATAAATTATGGTAATACATTTTTTAAATTGCTTTCTTTTAGTAAAACAACACGAATATATATATATATACCCCTTCATAATTCTTAAATAGTTATTTTAATCACTATTACCTTATTTTCTCTAGTGAGATTAGCTTTAATTACTTGTATTATTAATTTAAAATAAAGGTTTGAGTTAAATAAACCAGTAAACTTCAAAGTTATAAATAAAGACTAATCTTTAAGCTTTAGCATCTTAGATATTAATTACTACTTCAGATTTGCAAAAATTTAAAACCGAGATGAGCCACACATCTAGTTTTTTTGTTTTGTGTTTTAAATCTAGCATTTCTGAAGATAAACAACCAAATAGTGGTATTGATGTTTTTATGTAAAAATGTTAGCGCACGTGCTTTATAATTCATAATCAAAGGCAATATAAAAAAAACAATATTTTATAAAGGATATTTATAGCGCACTTTCTAAATGCAAGAGTAAATCAAAAGCCTTAGAGGCTAACATCTAGCAACATTTAGGGCTGTTATAATCAAGATTCCGAGGTCAGCTAATTTGACCTGGACTGCTTGTTATTCGTATACTAGGATATTGGTTGACTCCCGAGATTAATTCCGCCCTTAGAAAGGTGGGAGCTAAGGCAAGTACTTTTTACAGCCAACTCCACTGTCCCCATTTTATCAGGTGGATCTAGGTTTCAATCACGACTATAAGTGCACGTGAGAGGAGGGGTGTATTTTCTAGTAGTAAGATTTTTAACCCTCCATATAACCCAATACTGGTGTTATTTTATAGTGGCATACTTAACAAAATACTTTTAATTAGTACATGTGGTTATTGATTTGATAAAAGTGGTAGGGAAGAGGGGGGTAGGTTAAAGGAAGTGCATTCACATGTGTGAATAGAGCATGGGAAAATCTCTACCCCTCGTCAACGTCAACCAAGTTCGATGCGAGTCTGATGCCTTAGACTGCGAGACTATCGGTACGTTCTTATGTACTTTAATAAAAATTGCTATTCTCATTATGTATTCTTAGGTTAAATAGTGTAAGTTTCGGAATCCCCAAATGGGCAGGAAGTATTGAATACTTAGTAATATCATATCGGTCAATGACACAACCAGAAAATTACTTTGAAGGGAAATCAGGAAGGATTGATATATTGATGCTATTGTTTCTGTACTTGCAACCAACTTGAAATTTTAGAAGCAATTTCAATGTATAACCCTATAGCAGCATACCTTTTGAATATTAGGCCGTAAGTTCGGCCTTAAAATTTAGCCTCTAGATCCATTCGACGACGCATCTTCAGTGGTCTCTGTAATAAAGTTTTAATCTTTTACTAAAACTATTTTCAACCTTGAAAAGGGCAGATTCCCCTCTTGACCCCCTTTCCCTTAACATACCTCCACTACCTATCACAAAAACCAAACAAACTATTCTAGTTCCTGCCTCGGATGAGGGTAATCGGGTCCTCCAACCACTCAGGCAACGTCAACAAAAAACAGTGACACGTGGAAATTAGAATGATTGGCAGAGTAAATTACACGGAAATGTTTTGTCACACTTCATCTGGGATTCTGAAACCAATCTCAAGGTTACGTTTAGTTAGCTACCAAAAAAACTTGCTTTCGCATCAACTACTCTGTTGATATTTACATAATTTAAAGACCCGTTTCATTGAAAGTTTCTTTTATTTGGGTGCTTGGGTGCATTTCCTAGAAACAAGAGTGTATCGGCACATTGCTTTCAAAACAGAATACCTCAACACTGAGTAGTCCATCCGTCTACTGAGTTAAAGAGTCTTCGGTTAAATTCCGAACACATAAAAAAAAGTGATTCGTGATCGTAGGAGTGTTGTATCTGTTCTAGAATGTAATTGAAGTGCCATGCTTATACAATCAGCCTGTTCAGAAAGTACAGTAGCTACAGCTACTAATGAAACAAAGTCAAAACAGCATTATTTATCACTAGCTACCAATTACGGCTGGCTATGTGGATCACCAATGGTTATATCAATAATCAATGTTTATATCTGATCACCGCTAGGCATATCGGACACCTCTAGCTATATTGATCACAACTGGCTATATAAATAATCATTGCTTAAGCCAATCGCCACTGGCTGTACCGATCACTATCAGCTTCATTATTATTATTATTATTATTATTATTATTATTATTATTATTAGCACCGAGTCTTACTACCCCTTTCGGGTTATACACACTTACGCTAATGTGTAATGGTAGGGTGATTGTGAGATNGTGAGATGAAATGGAGGACCTACAGTTTAACGTGGAATCCGAACCACGGTGGAGGCCTAGCATTCCACACATTCACAAGTTGCGATTAATACACGTCTTGTCAGGTCAGAGGTGAATGAAAGGTTTGGTAAAAAGATACATCTGTGCCAGAACCGAGGATTGAACCCCGGAACTTGCTTTATTGATCACCCTTGGCTATATCAATCACTTCTGGTTATGTCGATGACTCCTTTATACATATTAGCCTGGCTAGCAGACACGTAACCTATTGGGTGACAAGGTGAGTGTCCTAGAGATTTGGACCCCATAGTCCCCAAATTTCAAATGTCATATTTCATTTATTTAAGACTAAAATTCACATTTTTTTCAATTTAGGCCTATATTGAATACAAGTATCCTGTTATAGAGAGGTATCATAATAACTATATATGAATGATTGTAATCTATGTTGTATACAAGTGGTAGTCAGAGTCATATAGTCGTCCAAGGTAGTGTGTGTCGGCTTCAGCTGACTATTTTCTTTGTCTGTGACGCCATTAATAATACGGCATTAAATTATTCGTAGCCAGCATCAGTGGATACGTGGAATCAATGGCAAAATCATCTGGGAGGTTGGGGCTCAAGTCCCAGCCGGGTGTATTGCAGATTGTTTGCCACTCCACATCCACGCAAACGCGNCGTGGAATCAATGGCAAAATCATCTGGGAGGTCGGGGCTCAAGTACCAGCCGGGTGTATTGCAGATTGTTTGCCACTCCACATCCACGCAAACGCGGCTGAAAATTCTATTTTCCTCAGATCAAACTCCATCAGTGGTTAATAGGGTGCGGTGATTAGACAATACATTAAAAATATGTTGATAGTTTTGTCGCCGAGAAATAATTACAGTGTACGGGATTTTTTTTTTTGCATGCGCACAGTAGTAGTAGTGGACGTTGTGACGTTCTCCTGGCCGGTGGTCAACCCATGGGTCAATGCTACCTGGGACAATACAAACGATACGTTGAAGGACAAGGTACATTTACTAGGTCAAGACGTGCCTAACATTTCCGTCAAGCCATGTTTGGGCACAGCCTACCTTTGTGTCGAGATAGTCTGTTGTGAGAATGCAGTGCATTTTAAAAATGCTTACACATAACAAAGCATTTAAACACTTTTAAATATAAATAACCACTATTTTAGTTTTAGTGTGCACCACGTTTACTTGCTTGTACAGGTTTCCCGCGAACTTACACTAAGAATGTAGGGATGAGGAAAGTAACATTTAAATTATAGGTATCATCATTTGCTTTAAGAGGGAGTTTAAAATCATCTAGGACAAACCATTCTCAGAACACTCACTTGAGAACATAACCTTGCTACTACCAGCAGTAAGCCAGAACAAACCAGACCAGACGCGGTTGAAATCTTAAAACGCGTGTTTATCAATACGGATAACCATTAAGGTGGGGATGTAGGAAACGCGAGAAAAGGCCAGTGTTTATGCCGTTTTTATATAAAAACTTTTTTTGATAAAATAAATAAAATATTGTTTAAGTACAAACATAGAGTTTAATTGTCTTCACATTTTGATACCAACGGGTTCTTGAATATATGTCATAAGTATAGCGGCATTAGATGACAAACTTCTTAAATTGAGATAAAATTTGTCATTAAATTCCAGGACACCCTTGACAGATATGCAATTCGAGTTGATTAATATAATCCTTCATATATATTTTTAAACTTTCTAAACATATCACGAACGACTTAAACACATACATTTTTACAACGTGTCTTACTGGCAAGCATATTTTAATCACACTTATAAGGTGAGGTTGAATAAGGTATAATTTTAAAGAAATGTGCCCACATTTAAGTGGAGGGAGAGTAGGATAATATTTAGGGAGAAAGAACCCTTGGTATGTCCACCCGGTAATTCCAACACTAACCACCTTGTCACTGGCATACCAAACTTGATGAGTCTGAAATATAGTTCGTGTGCTCACCTATGTAGATTTCAAACTCCCTATTACAGAACTGGTGACCTGGCGGTCTAGGGATAAGGTGTCAGACTTCTGTGCTGGCCATGGGGTTCAATCCTCGGTTCCGGCACAGATTTATCTGATTACCAAACCCTTCCTTTCCCTCTGACAAGACATCTTGTGAATGTGGGGAATTCAGGCCTCCACCGTGGTTCGGATTCCACGTTAAACTGTAGGTCCTCCATTTCATCTCACAATCACCCTA
>CABFOW010003892.1:14035-28699 GCA_902141385.1 Timema californicum
GTATGAGAGGGTTTTGGCCGCAATCTGTGATAATTTCACTCTTCATCTGGCATTTATGCATTTTAATACTTTTAGGAAATCGTTTCAAACAATGGCTGACTATCGAAAAGGAAAAGTTATATAGGATGAGGCCTCTTTAGACTTTTTAGTTAGAGGTTTACCCTTCAAATACTATCCACGATATATATATATATATATATATATATAGAGAGAGAGAGAAGTAAAGTGTCCGAGTAAGGAATACTTTTTGAATTCTGTGGTACAATGCGTGTTGATTTTTTTTTACTCAAAATTAAACATGGCATTAATTATTATGTTTTGTATAGCTAAACAAATTTTTATTATAATTATACAGGAATAAATATATTAAGTATGTGATTAATTATCTTTCTGCTAGTATTCCATACCGGCTACACTATGGCCCTAACATAAAATAGCATTGTCAAAATATATTGGCAGTTTATAAAAATAATAAAATGGGTTGCAAATGAAAAAAATATTCAAACCATTTAAATTTGATTTAAAAAATTATCAGAATTAGTAAATCAATTGATTTTTTAGAACATTTATAGCAAGTTAAATATTTTTTAAGATCTCAAGCACAATTTTTATGAGCCCAATTTTTTACATTTACATTACCTGAACTTTTGCTATCCTTGTTAAAGAGATTACTAATATTATTAGCAGTAGCTAATTGGTATGCCAACCTCCTAATGTCCTCTACAGATATACCAAAGTATTTTCCCTCAATTTTCAAATAATAGTTATCCAACTGCAAGTCTAGATTTGGAGGAAATGTTGGCCCAAAGGTATTGACACAACATCCTAAATGCTAAGTGGTAGAATCAAATTTCAACAGCTAAACCTGGTGAAACAATGTTCCTCTTAGATCTTAGAAGGTCTTTTGGGCTTTGAGAAATCCCATTTCTTTGGATTGATTAGCTTATAAAGCAGCACCCATGTTGGAATTATCCCAAGGACGTATTTTACGTTGAAAAGTCAACTAAGAGAATAACTAGACTATAGTATATATAAATGCACTCTTATGATTAGGCAAAAGCTCGAAGAAATGATTTGGTAACAATTTAATAACAATGATAGATTAAAAAGAAAAAATAGAACTAGCTAAGTGTATTTTAAATGTGATCCAAATATGGAATAATCAATATTGGTCACAAAGCAATATTCAATATTAGGGAAATCAATGCCAATTTATTGTTCATTAAAAAAAAATCACCCACACACTTTAGGCTGTCCTATATTTTAGGTTGCAAATATACAGCTTGTATTGATCAGTTAAAATAAAGCAATCAAGAACCAAACTTACCACGTAGATACAATAATCCCTTCAAAGAGTTGGGTGAAAAACTTTTGTTCTGAAAGTTTATAATTATTATTATTAGCACCGCGTATTACTACCCGTTCGGGCTATATGCACTAACGCTAATGTGTAACGGTAGTGCGATTGTGAGATGAAATAGAGGACCTACAGTTTAACGTGGAATCCGAACCACGGTGGAGGCCTGGCATTCCTCACATTCACAAAGTTGTCTTGTCAGAGGTGAAGGAAGGGTTTAGCAATCAGATAAATCTTTGCCAGGGCCGGGGATTGAACCCCGGACCCCCAGCACAGAGGTCTGACAGCTTACCCCTAGATCACTAGGTCACTTTGCTCTGAAACAAAACAATAACCACTATAAAAGCCACCACGAACACTTTTTGAAATTTGTTTGAAGCTATGCTTATTTGGGGCCAACTTCTCATAAAGTTTTGATCGCAACAGATTTTAACATTATGCAGAGACAATAAATAGAGCGCTATTACACATTAGGAACGTATTCAATACACACACACATATATATATATAAATATATATATATAAAAATATATANAGGAAATGTTGGCCCAAAGGTATTGACACAACATCCTAAATGCTAAGTGGTTAATCAAATTTCAACAGCTAAACCTGGTGAAACAATGTGGAAACGTAATTTAATCTCCAAGAAAATTAGATAGATACAAAACGAAATATTCTATTTACAGATATGAAATCGTCCACAAATTGGGGTTTCCATGGTGATGAAACGTACCAACATTTACATGAAGGGAGAATGGAAAATAATTTTAAGGAAAGACATGGCTGATATTTGAACCCTGACCTCTATATCACCATAAGGAAACATTAGACGATCTTGCCGTTTAGTCAGCTCGGGGATTATTCTTTATTTTGTATTATATTCACAAGAGGTCAACGGTCTTGGTATATCTTGGTCTTGGTATTTATCTTTCATATCATCAGGTCGAAGTTAGTGAACTTTCCTATGTAACGCGAGTCAATATGAATGCTTTGGTCAGGATGGATGGTATTTTCCGTCCTCAGATAACATTCATAGTTTTACAGTACTTACAAATGTTGTTACAAGTATCATACCCACTTCCGCGGCTGTATGGCATCACTCTCGCCCTAAGCTAAACAGCCGACGACGGAGATATCAGGGTTCAAATCCCATTAAAGTGTATACAGGGAAATTTCACCTTAAGGTATTTTCCATTCTCCCTTCACACAACTACGGTTACACTTCCTTTAGATTCAATCTTTCTCATTCCCATCACACCAGCGTAATTAGTACATATGCGTATAGCCCAAACGGGTGGTAAAACACGACCCTGAATAAAAAGTATTATCATTAACACCGAGAGCTAAGTGGTTTATGACGTTGGGCTCGTATTGCATTAGCTTGTGCTTGATGGGGAGAAGTCGAGGTTCAACTACCGACTGGGTTCACAAAAGGTGATTTTCCACATTGTAATCTTCGAGCTGGTTTTCATATTTTTTTGTCTTTAGGTGAATGCTGGGTGAATTTATGTAAAATATTACCTTCTTGTGTGCTTAAATTAGTTAGGTTCAAATAGCTTGCGCCAGCAGTACACGTGTACAGTAGCTAACGTAACTAAATCAACTAGCTAAATTTAGCTAAATTTAGATACGTGTATCATGTAGGCATGTTCGTTTAGTACTTGAGCAAATAACGTTTTTAATGAACTGTTTAGTCAAGTAACACTATAAAGACTGATTTAGTACCATGAATATAAACATACATGTTGCAAATCATTGGAATTACGGGAATATCCGTATGGAGGAAACCAATTTCAATTAATTTAAATTAGTCAAAAAATGATATCTGGACACGGGAAACTAGATTAATTGAACTGTGGTCTCCTCCATACGTACATTTCCGCAATTACAATGATTTGGAATCTGCCTATTGATATTAATTGAAACCTAGCTTTAATTACAATCTTGCGCTGTATATTTGGCTGCATAACAACCCTTCCGAGTCGTAGATGGCTGTGGTATTTGATAGCTCGTAATATAAATTGACCACTTATTTGAAAATCTTTGACTCGCCTTTATTTTTCCATTTGGTTTTCCTGAAAGTAAGTTTGCATATCCCTGATCTTGACCATGTGCCCACTGGCGTGAGCAATTCTATTTTCAAACGAATAAATTTAAATATGACACCCGAGCACGGGAATAGAATCCACGACCAGGTGTCATTTTTCAATGTATTCGATTATGATTGATACACAGCTCATTTCCGTAATTATAAACATTCATCCCCAAAGCTTCGCTTGTCGTAAATACTTAAATGTATGGAGTTGCTTTCATCCACATCCATCTTTACATTCTCATATAAAGAGAAAATATTAAGACCTAGAAAAAATTCTACCTAGAGATTATGTTCAATATTGACATTTAATTTGCCTCTGAATCCAATTAAGTTTATCTATAAAATATATTTGTCCCTAGGTTTGTTTGTCTAACCTATGTCACAGCAGATGTGGTTTGATGTATGTTGTTCAAACTTAATATTTAGGCAAGATATTACCTTCAGCAATTTTTTAAAATTTAAATTCTAGCCCTTAAAATACGGGTTGCTTGGTGAATACTGTTTTTGAAAAATTTAATTTTTTTCTAAAATGGTTCTAACAATTTTGTTCAGGAATATCTGGGATGTAATTTACATGATAAATAATACTATGTTACTTTTTTTTGGGTGGGTGGGATTAAGTATAGTTTAATAACGGCTAATTTTTGAAAATTAGATATCTCGAAATTTTATGTATGATTTTGTTTAAAATGTATATCATTGGAGTGTTTTATAATATTAATATTATCACTGCATACAAGTGTTTTCAGAAAATAATTGATTTATAAGTAGTTTACATGACAATTAATTTTTAAATTCAAAATATTTCGGAAATGGCTTTAACGTTTTTGTTACAATTGGATATCTAGGCAGTATTTTAAATTACAAATAGCAACGGCATAGAAAGGTCGAGGTCAGGGGGTCCAGACCACCTGGAATTTGATGTCCCCCATAGGGGGTCCAGTTAATACCTATAAAAACTTTTATAGGCTAAGGGAGTAGTAAAATTTTCTAGTGGACCACCCCTAGAAAAATAAGGTTTTTACACCTTTGCTAATCACCCAAAAATATCGTAATGTTAATATTTATTCTTAAGATAACAAATAATGTTTTAAAATCACCACGATAAGTTTAACAACTGGAATATTGTCCACAAGTAGAAATGACATCGAAACAAAATATTATAAGGTTTTGTAGAGAGAAAAACGTTTTATTGAAGGAAACGTGTCAAACCACTAGAGGTAGAGAAAAAATGAGCAAATATAATAATATGTTTCCATTCATTTACTCTCACGTGTTTTTATGTACTTTTCTTTTAATTCCTACTTTTTTTTAATGCGGCGTACTTTACGCAGATGAACAACTACGCTAATGTGATAGGGATGGGGAAGGTTCAATGTAGAGGGAGGCGATCCACATTTGGGTGAAGGTAAACCTTTAGGGAAAAATTACCCTCAGTACATCCGACCGGAATTCGAACCCCAATCTCCCCGTCATCATCGGCACTCCCATATACCGCCAGAGTGACGCATTAGTCCATTCGAAAACCAAAGCGGATTTAATACAATTTGATTTTTCTTTTTTACTTTATTATGTTGAAAATACTAATTAGTTACTAACATTTGATTTTTTTTTTACCTTATTATGTTGAAAATACTAATTAGATACTAACAGCTTGAGTCAAGAGGTAAGGAATAACGACTTAAACCACGGTAGAACCGATGTGGGTTTTATGAGTTTTAACACCATAATTATTACACAATGGCACGATGGTGTGGTAAGGAAAAATACACCTACATTTGCATGATATACGATGGTAAAAAAACCACTGTATGGAGATAAGAGTGGAGAATAATTTTACGAAATGAAAACAGGCGTGTATAGTACAATCCTGCCTGAAACTGACACAATCATTTGGTTTTTATTTATGTATTTTTCTTGATAATATATTATAATCCTAAACTCTGAATTGCCCGAATAAAAGTCCCTGCAACTATCCTAAGAATTAAGACTTAAACTGTAATATAGGAATATCACTATTATCTAGAGCAGAGGTGGCCAAACCAAGGCACGCGTGCCCCTTATAGCAAACTTAATCTCCTCATAGAATAAAAAATTTATTATAACTTCGGCAAATAAATAAATAAATAACTTAACTAGGCCATGTTAATAAATTTCTATCATAATATTCATGATAATTAATGAGAGTATCAACAAGCTCCGATTTCGATTACTCAACAAAAGGAAATTCCGCCAACTCCCCGTAACAAAATAGGAAGACAAACACCATGATTCACTTCTGCTTAACTGTAGTGTTCATTGTATGTCGCGGGGAGGCGATCTTGAGAGATTTGAGTTTAAGGTATAATGTTTTGGAGCTTTTGGAAAAAAACAGAAAATTACTTGATGAGTGCAATTTTGGGATTTAGCTTTTCTAACGGACTTCAGGGGCTTCATTAGCAACTTGACTTATCATGTGAATAGTAAAAATAACCTTTTTACAAGCTTATTAAGTTAAGTTCAGGCTTTTAAAGCAAAGCACATTCTGGTGTGTTATAATCTTTCTTAGAATGAGATCTCCCATTTATCTCGAATGCAAACACTTTCCAACACTCAATAGAGTGGGATTCCAAGCTCTGATAAATACAAACATTTTACTTACAATTTGTAAAATTCTTTTAGAAACCAGAGTTTTATATTTTCAACATGAAAAGAAAAATATTCATCTTTTCACAAATTATTTTTCAATATATATTGAGGTCGTCGTCATCATCATCATCATCATCATCATCATCATCAACCGTTTCCAGCCTGTGGCTGGGTCAGATTAGTATAATGCCTTCATATTCCTCTATCCTTCTAACATTTTTCCTCCTTTGACTGCTTCCATTTTTCTCCTCTCACTTGTACACATTCTGCTGTCTGCTTCTCCCATATCTTTCTCGGCCTCCCTTGCAGTCCTTTTTTTACATACTTCATTTCCATCATTTTATTTGGCATCCTCTCCTTCTCCATCCTCATACATGCCCATAACATCCGTTTTGCTTCCTATACTTTCTTATGTACTCCTTGTAACCCTACTCTTTTCCAGATAATTTCATTCCTAATATTGGTTCTCTTCATGGCAGCTAACATGCTCCTCACAAATTTAATTCCCACGGGCTCCACTTTCCTAGTTTCTCCTACATGCAATGTCCAGGTTTCTGCTACGAAACAATGGGTTCAGAGTACACCCTGTAAAACACTTCATTATACTTCAAGGCCATTTCTCTTCTCCATAGCAGGTCTCTTACACGCCTATAAAACATTTCCCCCTGCTATCCACTTCTCATAGATCCTCTATACTTCCACCTTTCACCTCAGTCACGCTTCCAAGATATTTTACGCTATGTACTTTTCTCAGCTCTACTCCATCCAACGTTATAGGTTCACTAGGCCTTATCATCTTATTTGTTACTACAATCACTTCACACTACGCCATGCTAGATTTAATTTCCCAATTTTTCACTTCCTTATAAAATTCTTGTAGCTCTTCCTGTACTTTCTATTCCTTCTTCTCCTATAATAATCCATCAGTAAACATCGTGAGTTTCATTCTTTCCCATACGAGTTTTCATGTCATTTTATTCATGACCATTTTACTTATCATTACAAATAGTAGTAGTGTGAGGGCACTACCTTGCTTCACTCATTTTTTTTTATTTGTAACCACTCCATCCTCCCATTCGTCGTAGCTCTCATTATCCTCGTACATGCTTTTCACTCTAATTATGACTCCTCTTTTCCCTTCAGCTTACTCCATCTCTTCCCAAACTTTATTTCTATCCGCGCTCTCATATGCCTTCTCCACATCTATAAATACCATTTTCCATTATTTCTCAAATTCATACCTTCTTTCCATCAGATGTTATATGGCAAATATCAAGTCTATTGTAAACCTATGTTCCCTAAATCCATGCTAATACTCTTTCCACCTTCATTTCATTTTATTTTTTATTCTCTTTTCCAGAACCTCCTCATATATTTTTGTACAGTCGCATATCAGCTTTATCTCCCTATAATTTGTACATCTCTTCCTGTATTCTTTCTTGAAAATAGGGATTATAACTACCGGTAACTTTTTTTCCTACCGAATCTCTTTTAGTACCCTTATTAACAATAGTATACCTGCTTAACATTGAGATATTGTCATTTACACAGTAATTTCGTCCACACTAGGTATTTTTCCTTTTTTTAAATCCAATTTAATGCGTCTTCCACATCTTTCCATGTTGGACCTCTTTCCTTCTCTTCTATTTCTTCCTGCTCCTTTGTTTCATCACTTTCCACTTCCAAGTGTAACATTTTCTCAAAATATCTAATCCATAATTCCTTTTCTTCTTCTCCTGTCTTCAACGTTCATCCTTCTTCATCCATCATTCTAACTACTTGTCTTTTTCTCTCATTTTGTTTCTCAACCGGAGAATTACAATTGGGCCACGAGACCAATTCCCCCATAATCTCACAGGTGGATTGGGCCCCATTCGTTCATCAGGAGGATTATAAAAGATATAGATCTAATAAACTTAATGACATTACAGTTGGGTCACGTATACCTGTTATGATACAAGCTTGTGCATAGACGTAAGAAACATATTAAGTGTAAACTATACGGTAGTAATTAAGTAAGTATAAGGTAACTACCCTTAATTTTAGGGCTACGTGCTATAGTCACAATAAAAAAATCCTGGCACAGACAGACGTCCTGGTATAGACATACAAGGGGACAGACAGAATGTCTATGTTGTCCGTGTACACTTTATTTGTTTGCACATATCCAGCGAACTTTACCATCGGTAGCAGCATGAGACATTCAAAAAATTTTAATTCTATAACAGGCAATTTTTTTCCCCTTTCACTCCACATAAACTAACCTTCCATGTTTCAATCAGTTGCACACAACACGAAGTGATTTCTTTAGTTTGTATGTATATGTCTTTACATGTATATGCACAACCTTAGCTCATAACTGGTATACGTGGCCCAACTGTAATGTTTACGTAAAATTTATAGGTGGCCCAATTGCAATGTTTATGTGGCTCAATTGTAATGCGGGATTAACGCTACCCATTTTAAATGCAGATCATAACTTATTTACGTGGCCCTATTGTAATGCGCCCTTCTCACCTGGATATATAACAACTTCTTACTTGCTTCCACATCCCGTTCCATAATATGCCTTCTCCACATCTATAAATACCATTTTCCATTATTTCTCAAATTCATACCTTCTTTCCATCAGATGTTATATGGCAAATATCAAGTCTATTGTAAACCTATGTTCCCTAAATCCATGCTAATACTCTTTCCACCTTCATTTCATTTTATTTTTTATTCTCTTTTCCAGAACCTCCTCATATATTTTTGTACAGTCGCATATCAGCTTTATCTCCCTATAATTTGTACATCTCTTCCTGTATTCTTTCTTGAAAATAGGGATTATAACTACCGGTAACTTTTTTTCCTACCGAATCTCTTTTAGTACCCTTATTAACAATAGTATACCTGCTTAACATTGAGATATTGTCATTTACACAGTAATTTCGTCCACACTAGGTATTTTTCCTTTTTTTAAATCCAATTTAATGCGTCTTCCACATCTTTCCATGTTGGACCTCTTTCCTTCTCTTCTATTTCTTCCTGCTCCTTTGTTTCATCACTTTCCACTTCCAAGTGTAACATTTTCTCAAAATATCTAATCCATAATTCCTTTTCTTCTTCTCCTGTCTTCAACGTTCATCCTTCTTCATCCATCATTCTAACTACTTGTCTTTTTCTCTCATTTTGTTTCTCAACCGGAGAATTACAATTGGGCCACGAGACCAATTCCCCCATAATCTCACAGGTGGATTGGGCCCCATTCGTTCATCAGGAGGATTATAAAAGATATAGATCTAATAAACTTAATGACATTACAGTTGGGTCACGTATACCTGTTATGATACAAGCTTGTGCATAGACGTAAGAAACATATTAAGTGTAAACTATACGGTAGTAATTAAGTAAGTATAAGGTAACTACCCTTAATTTTAGGGCTACGTGCTATAGTCACAATAAAAAAATCCTGGCACAGACAGACGTCCTGGTATAGACATACAAGGGGACAGACAGAATGTCTATGTTGTCCGTGTACACTTTATTTGTTTGCACATATCCAGCGAACTTTACCATCGGTAGCAGCATGAGACATTCAAAAAATTTTAATTCTATAACAGGCAATTTTTTTCCCCTTTCACTCCACATAAACTAACCTTCCATGTTTCAATCAGTTGCACACAACACGAAGTGATTTCTTTAGTTTGTATGTATATGTCTTTACATGTATATGCACAACCTTAGCTCATAACTGGTATACGTGGCCCAACTGTAATGTTTACGTAAAATTTATAGGTGGCCCAATTGCAATGTTTATGTGGCTCAATTGTAATGCGGGATTAACGCTACCCATTTTAAATGCAGATCATAACTTATTTACGTGGCCCTATTGTAATGCGCCCTTCTCACCTGGATATATAACAACTTCTTACTTGCTTCCACATCCCGTTCCATCATTTCTGGCCATTTTCGCATCCACTCCTTCCTAACTCCCCGTACCACTCACTTCGCTCTTTTGTTTTTCTTCAAATATTCTTCTTCTGTTTCTTCATTCCTATTCTTAAAACACCTTCTGAATGATTTATTATTATCCTCCACTGCTTTATTAATCCTGTCGGTCCATCAGGGTGTTTCCTTCCATTTACTCTTATCAACTGTCCTCTCACATAACCCTTCTACAGCTTCCACTAAACTGTTCTTAAACCTTTCCTATTCCACCTCTACACTTTTCAACTCATCCTTGGGCACTTAAATTTCTTGCCTTTCTTAGGTACTGATATTTCTCTTCTTCAGCCTCCACACCCTTATTATTATTGTTGACTTACTCCCTTTCTCCTACATTCCGACACCTTTATGTTTGTCACCAAAAACTTGTGATCACTATCTAAGGGCATATTTGGTGAAATTTTTCCCTATTCCAACTGTTTCTAGTGATCATATGGCTTTCTATTTCCTCCTTAAGCAAGCTGTTTGCCACTTTAATTTTATTTCTTGCACATAAATCCAACAGCGTTCTACATTCCTCGTTGTATCTCCCCATCCTTCTTTCCCGAACACCTCCTCAAACCCTTCTTTCTTGTTTTATACATTTGCATTGAAATCCCTCTCTATTACATTCCCCTCGTTTCCCATATACCTTTCTAGATCTACCTCAAACTTGTCCTCGTCTTCTTCTGGGCACCCTAATTGGGGGGCATACACTTGTATCACCTCAACCTTTTTTCTTCTCTCAAAAATGGCAATCTTTATTATCCTGTCATTCGTCTCTACCATCTCTGCCCGAAGACCTTCTCTCACTACAAATCCTAATCCATTTCTCCTACTTTCATCATTTCCCAGACAATTCAAATTATATATATGGAGGTAATGGTTCCCTACCCTTCTGATGTTGAAATTTAAATACTCGATCTTCAGAATAATGTCACAATTCACAGCAAATGCAAGGAAGTACTTCAATCAAATAATTTTTCCTCTTCTGGAAATGCCTTCCCCAATCTGTCTCAAACATGTGGGCATAGTTGTGCCCTGTCGTGCTTCTAAAATTCCTAAAATACTTTTTATTATTAAGGCTTACAAACTCAGCCCAATCGGCCATTTTATAAGCAGCGTTAACGCTAGATTTCCAGAATTTTATTTTTAACATGAAAGAAGAACCAAAATTAGAGGGTTATTTAAGGAACACCCTTATCAATAATTAATATCTGTTTGTTTATTGTGAAATGTTCACTAAAAATAATTATTATTACTGAATTATATTTTTTTCTTGCTTTCCCCATTATGTTTTAGCTATTATTATTATTATTATTATTATTATTATTATTATTATTATTATTAGCACCGCGTCTTGCTACCCATTCGGGTTATACGCACTTACGCTAATGTGTAATGGTAGGGTGATTGTGAGATGAAATGAAGGACCTACAGTTTAACGTGGAATCCGAACCACGGTGGAGGTCTGGCATTCCCCACATTCACTTTTAGCTATTAAATTTGTTTATTGTAATCACTGTGTACAAAAATGATGTTTTTTTATTTATTTAAAACCATATGTTCTTCTTTATCTTCAGTGCTAGCCTGTTGAAGGTCTTGACTGTTGGCTATCCCGTTAATAAAGGAAGATGAAATGATGAAATTAATTTGAGTTTTCTTTGTATTCATTATTAATTTTTTCTGATATATTAGTTAATATACAATACAAAGAAATAACCCAAAAATTATAATCTAATCAGGAATAATTATAATGCACGATCCATTTTTAAATAGGTTTAGTAAATTTTGTTGTGTTTTTCGAAAGATGGTGGTGGTACTAAGCTAAGGTTAGGTAAAAGATTTTGGGACAGAGTGCTACACCCAAGGTTCATAGCGCAGATAATGATAAGCAAAAAAAAAGGGGGTTGGCCTACACTCATCTAGTGATATAATATATATTATAGGAGCAATTATATCATAATGCGAAACATTTGATTAATATTAACTAGCCAAGTACAAACAATTTAAGGATTTACAGAAGAAAAAACCCATCAATATTTATGAACATAAAAAACATCTAAACCTATGATGTTCGTATAAATTGTTCCTATGATCCCGATACCTACTGATATTGATATACTTTTCTTTCAACACAACATCCCTAACTGGAACTGATGATCCTTGAAGAAGTGAGATTTACATGTTGTTACAATTGGCTTACCTGAAATTGGGTGACTATGAAATTCACTCATTATCTTCACACATGCTTAAAGTTCTTAACTTAACACGCATAATTAGACTTAATTAATTTACAAAGTTTCAGTAAGTTATGTTAAGTGAGAGTACATTGCATGTAGAAAAGTAAAGTGACGAAGACTTCGAGTGGCGATGGTAACAAGCGTCTACCCATCAGATCATCCATTTTGCCAAGTTTTGCAGCTGAACCACCCTAACAAAAATGTATCAATTAAAAAGAAATGATCATAAGATGTGTTATAAATTATAATAATAATATCAAATAAATACTAAACAGCCCCAGTGAAAAAGTCACAGGCAGGAAACGACCCACATGTGCACCTGACTGAGATTCGCACCTTAAACTCCCAGTCAGCAATGACCTTGTGAGACGCTAGTCTAGTGCCTTAGACCTTGTGACTATGAGTGCGGGGTAGATCATTTGTAAATTGTACACTGAACGCCTACATAGCCTTGTGTCCAGAAAGAGCGCTTAAACCACTTTTTATATCACTCATTACTATCATCATAATCATCATTAGTATCCATGTCGTGCCCATCTTCGGATGTTACAATGTTTTTCAGACCAATAAAAACATGCTGTTTCTAGTTGTATGGGCAGGTAGTGAAATCTTTTACACGACGTCACACAGACAATCTTAATTTTGCATTGCTTAGCAACAACTTAATCTAAGGGATAGGAGTTGGTAGGTTAAGTCAGAAGATATGAACACAGATTAGCCTCGATCCCCCTCCGTTTCCGGAAATTCAGACTATCCAGAGACTTTTTACATCACGGATAGCACTTAATTTAGGTAGGAAACTCAGCTCAAACCAAACGTCCCATGTGAATATTCTTCTGGGAAAATAAGTGGAATTGAGATCATATTACTTCTCCTTTATTTTGGCGTGAGCCATATTTGAAATAGCAAACCCCTTCTTAAATCAATAACGTTCGATTTGTGGACGTCTGCAACGCGTTTTATAACTACATTTGGCGGCAGAGCAGTGCATAGATGGTAATTATGAAGAGTGTGTGGACAAGAATAGAGACGTTACAACTTTCAACTCGTTGGTTCCACTCATAGACCCTTCAAAGTTGGTGAATGGAGCCCCGACAAGAAGAACTATAAATGTTCGACATATTGTACTATCGGAAGATGCAGAAACTATTGTTTCTTACCATATCCGTGAAATTAGGCGTGTGCATCGATAGCCTTGGACACGTATAGTTCCGTGCATCACGTATAAATACCTGTCCGGACTATATCCATGTTTAGATTAATGAAGGGCGAGTAAGATTATTATTTTATTGCTCCTAAGTCTTTACTTCCCGCTTCGGTGGTCATATGGTCGGCAACTGTTTGATCGTGATCGACCGGTCTATCTCGCGGAGATTTTCAGTCGATCGCATAAGAAAACTGTATCGTCATTATAAGTCAATATTCGAGTCTCTTAAGCTCGTAAATCTATGAGGTACATTCAAATGATATTTGAGTGTGACCAAAATTACCTAATCGGTCATAATCATTAAGGTAATAAGAGTTCGATGTAAAAATGTAAAATTTATTAATTTTATATTTGTTTCTATAAAGGTGGGAACATCGGTATTTGAAGAAAGATTGAGTTTAAGGAATAAATATAAAATTTAAAGAAACAAACAAGTTTTTTTTTATCGCTGCGTCTTACTTCTTTTTCAGGTTATACGCATATGATAATTAATATAATGGGGTAGGGATGAGGAAGGAAGTATTTTAGAGGTATTATAATGGTATTTACGTAGAAGAAAAGTGTGAAACCATTTAGAAAAAAACTATCCTCAGTAAACAACAAACTATCGCGATCCACCTAAATTTAATGGACATGTGGCGGAGGTGATACATACATACGTATATACAATACCATACCATGCAATACGATACCATGCAATGCCATGCCATGCCATACCATACCATGTCATAGCATGCCACACCATACCATGTCATAACATGCCACACCATACCATGTCATAACATACCATAACATACATACATATCAATGGCGTATACTCTGGGTATGCTAGTCCTGCGCTGCATACCCACAATGATATGGACTAGTTTTTTGCTTAATCCAATGCTGACTGTGTGAACCGTATAAACACTAATGTTTAAATTGTTAATAAATATATATGTAATGAATTATTAATTTTAAAACTAATATTGGCTCATATTCCAAGAATACTGTGTTTTAAGTAATTCTTCTTCCAAAAGGTTCTACTAAGCACAATAGGAAACCCAGGGCTTGCTACTTGAAAAACGCAAGGCAAGCAAGGGAGGCTCTAATGACCTTTCCCAATATGTAGGGGGTGGCAACACATTCCTTTCCGCTCGCCCATAAGTAATTGGCCAGTGAGCTC